>OY856413.1:356689146-356951646 GCA_963693085.1 Alisma plantago-aquatica | reverse complement strand
CAGTAAGGTATGGCAACAAATTTGCTGCCCAATTAAGCAACAGGAAGAAAAAAAACAAAATCAATTAATTGTTGATTTGTGAGCAGCAGTTAGCACACAGTAGCAAATATTTCTACTAGATAGAGCAAAACGAAAAATAAACAATAATTTGTGGAAGTGAATTTGCTGCTTAGTAAATTACTAATAGTAATTCATAAGGAAGAAAATAATAGAAATAACCATGGTGTTAGGAGGATGGTGAAGCAATAACAAGATTTGACAGCAACTGCATCTAGCAAAATGAAAAAAAATGGAGCAACAACCAAAAACTTGCTGCTTATAGGAACCATTAAGGAAAAATGAAAAAAAAAACTAAATGACATGATGGCCCAATGACCAGGCCCAATAACCGCCCAGGTGGTCCTCCCAGATGCCTATTGAGGCTGGGTGTCCGGGTTTTGGAGGATGGGGGAACGCCCACACGGGTGCCCGTACAACACAGGCGATATCTCTATGCATATTATTCATTGTTACTTTTGTAAATCAATGCATTTTTGAGTTAAGTGTAATAGTATGATATCCAAAAACTGCAATAAAATTTGTTTGATCAACTTTTCTTTATTCTTTTCTTATCATGTACTTTTCCTTATCAATATTTTTATTCAAAGTAAACATATTAAAATACAAGTACAATGTTTTGTTGTTCTATATATTTGAATTTAATTCAATTGAAATCTACAATTCAATTATAAATTTTAGAGAACAAACTGGTTGTTATTCGTCACAAGATATATGGATGTTTTATACCGTACTTCCACGTATATGTATCATTTACACCGAACAATTCTTCCATAAAAAATGATGTGGAAATATCTATAGAGGTTAGTTAAAGCTTCACTAAATTGTTGAAATTCCATAACTAATTGACACATCCCACGTGTCGGTGTTGACTTACCAAGACAGCATTGGCATACGCATGTCAAATGTCAGCTCATGGAATCTGATTAATTGACATTGTTATAGTGTTTGATTTAAGTTCTTTAGATCCACTTGTTATTTTCCTATTATATGTGGACCTCTATGTAATTGTTCTCTTTATAAATATACGGGGTACACACATTGTGCACCCTAACCCTTACAGACAAATCAAGATGGTATCAGAGTAGGTGTTCTAGCCGCCACCCTCCTCGTTTGTTGGTGGTAATCTGGTTACCTGGCGGAGCAAAAAGCAAAATGTTATTGCTAGATCTAGTGTTGAGGCCGAGTACCGTGCTATGGCTCACACTGCATGTGAACTTCTGTGGGTACAGTCTCTTCTACAAGAACTTGATGTGGGATCTTCTGTTCCTATTCCTATGCATTGTGATAATAAAGCATCTATTTTTATTGCAAATAATCTTATCTTACATGAGCGGACCAAGCACATTGAAGTTGACTGTCACTTTATCAAAGAATCTATTCTGACTGGTCGTATCTACACTCCTTTCACTCGCTGAGAAGACCAAGTTGCTGATATCTTCACAAAGTTGCTGGCCAAGAAACATTTCAGCTCTCTTGTGGACAAGTTGGGCATGATTGATATCTATGCTCCAACTTGAGGGAGAGTGTTAAATAGTGTTTTATTTAAATTTTTTATATTCACTTGTTATTTTCCTATTCTATGTGGACCTCTATGTAATTGTTCTCTTTATAAATATACGGGGTACACACATTGTGCACCCTAACCCTTACAGGCAAATCAAGAGACATATAAGCAGACGAAATTGTTGCATTTACAATGTGTTGGGCCACATGCATTTAACATGTTACGGCTGAAGAAACATACTACTCACAGTATCAGAGTTGTGGCAGTCCCAGATTCTAGCATCATGTCCATACAGTGTAAGATGTGACACGGCATCTATAACATCACAAGTTTCTTCAAACCCCTGTAGTTTTTTATGAATGGTCCAGACACGAGCACTGCACTGGTGTAAATGACAACAATTATACAAAAGGTAAATGAAAAGACTGGATTAAGTTCTTCAAATATATAAATCAAATACATGCTACAAAGAGATACTTGCCTACGATCATCAGAAACAGACATTAACTTAGATCCATCAGAAGACCATGAGATGCGAAATATTGACCCTTCATGCCCAGTTAGTCTATATAATTGACTAACAATATATTTCTGATCAAGGAATTGGACACCAACCACAGAGTGTTTTCTGTTACTAAACTTGTCTTGACTAGTGATGGCATCTTTGTCAACCAGTTTTGAAATGACTATCTACAAAGAAAGCAAAAACGTAGACAGAGATCATTAGTAAAACGATTGTTTAAATCATGAAAACAACCAAATTCCATTTTGGAACCAATCAGAGTGGATAAACAACAATAAAAAAAATAAAAGAGAGTAGTCCTTTGCATAGGGACTTGTACTGTCGTCAACGAAACAGTAAAGATACAGCTCTACAAAAGAACTTGTTATGCATCCTTTGCATATCTTTCATTCTAAACTACATGTAATATCCATTGCTTCAATCTATGTGCATTTTGTGAACAAATCAAATTCGGCGAGCAGTATCTAGTGCTACATCATGAAATCACAACCTAACAAATTAAACATATAGGGTCGCCTCATATGGTACAGACGTGTACAACACATACCGATAAATGCAGCAATCCGAAGTGAGCATAGTTAAAAAAGAAGAGGCAAGCCATATTTTGACTTGGGGAGAGTCTATAAGGAAAGTCTTTACATCTTAATAGGAATATAGCCATTAACAGCATGGAAAGGGAGGATTCATGTAGCCGAACCCCAACATGGTTGGAATGAGACTAGGATGGTTTTGACGATGATAGGGACCCATTAAAACCTCAAACAGTGGCATGTTTCATTGTATGTCCATGATATTGGATTGTTTGCAAAAACAAATGTTTACTATTTTTTGTATTTAACTCACAACAATACTCTGATTAATTTCAGCAAAAAATGATAATTCTATCAAAGTCTCAACACTTTTTTAAAACTCTGGAAACTATGAATTTGTCTAACGTCTATGTCCCTACCTGTAATTGTGGGCATTTCATCTCCCTGTTATGCTTTTGAATACATAACTTAATATGAAATAAAATTTGGACCACAGACACATACACAGATATGGTCCCCGGCAGAATAATCCTAATTGGAGCATCTTATAGATAAAGCAATGTTTATGATCTGATATAAAGTTGAACGTGTATAGAGGAATTATTATTCAATTTTAAGCATGTAGTTGCAACTTGAAGATATTTCTCAAAGAACATAGTGTACCTCGTTGAAGATGGTTCCTGAAGCCACAAACATTGTTTCAATACTATCACCCCACAACCGCATGGAATACAAGAGGCACTTGTCTGGAAGGGAAAAAATCAGGTATAAACGTAGAGAGAGAATAAGCTCTGTAGTCGCGGCACTTAGGCAGATCAGCATCAGAAAGTGGCCAAATATGCACATTATAAATCCTCAGACAGACGTATTCAACTAACCCGGGGAACGGACTCGCAGTACTAGTCTATGTGCGGCAACATCCCAGGCAGCTATCGAATTGTCGCTCAGTCCAACTGCGAGAACATTATCTTCCTGAAACCACGATGCTCAACATAAAGTATCAAACTTATAGCATTCGTCACTGGATGAAAGGATTACAGAAACCAAGGTGCCCACCTTCAAAAACAATGCATCAAGAACCCAATGGTCGAACCTCGGCAAGCTACATTCCAGCTCAGCACGAACAGCGGGCGCCCTTCCCTCTTCACTGGACACGTCGAAGAGGAACAACTTTACGTTCTTCTCCCCGAAAACAGCTATCCTCGCAACAACCTCGCCGCTCTCTCTGTTGTCGGAGCTGCAGAAAGATATTCCGTGCACTCGAACACCTTCGAATGCGTGGAACGATGATAACAGAGTGCCCAATGTGATGTCATAGGTCAGAATCTGCGAACCAGTACCTGAAATACGACCATTAAGTACAGAGAGTGCAAAGAAGAGCTGGAAGGTGGTTACTATGAAGAGTCAGTGTACCAGCCAGCAGGAGGGGAAACGAGGAAAAGTTAGGGGGTAGAGGAAGAAACGCCAGAGCGGAAATCTCCCCCAAGTAACTGCCGCACTTTAGCCGTAGGGAACGAGGTGGCGACGCCATGGAGAGTCGGCTTGGCGGCGGCGCGCAGAAATTGGCCTGGAAGCGGGTCCGAAATTGTAGAAGATGGTCCTTTTGTTCAACGAAACACCCGGCCGGTGCCTTTGGCTTTGCTTTGTAATCACCAGGACCAGGTTTCACACGAGAAAGCAGGTTCGGCTTGGTGTACGTTTGGGAGTTACATAAAATGGTAAAATGGGAACATTAGGGGAGGGAAGTAACTTGTTTCTCGCTTTAATTTTAATTGTTATACATATGTGGAGACAAAAATTATCTCATTTCTGGTCTCATTTTCTGTTCATGTAGCAAACTGTCTTTTTATATAATATGTTGCAAATTAATAGATAGGACTGAGATCACACTAAGAATTACATAGAAATAAAAATAAGATTTGAGTTACAAGCAAAGATAGAAGAAAATTTGTTATCTTTCAAAGAATTAGGAAGACCATTACAATGAGATAGAAAGTAGACGGATAACAAGTTGTATCGTCGGTCCTTTTGTATGGCAAAGCTAATCTTCTGACATACATAGACTTTGGGGTCATAATATTACTTGCATAATTTTATGGACCCTCTGAAGCAGATCTACAGCTTCGGATGCTAAGAACCCAAAATTCTCAAATCCAAAAGATATAAAAACATGTTGATTATCAATACATGCTTTTTCATGCTTGACCACTTTGACTGAGGTAGCTTTCAAGGAAGCTTATCCCGCAATAAAATCTCCACCTTCCATTCCCACCAATGGGGAAACCCATGTTAGATCTACACATGCATACTTACCCCCAATCCAGCCAAAAATCAAGATATTTTTTTGTCTCAATGTCGATCTCCCCTCATGTGGATTTGTCAAAAAATGCACATGTGTATTTTTCTTAGCAGTCACTTTTGCATGTCAACGTACGTCTTAAAGAACATCCTTAATAAGATCATACATTACTTGAAACCGGGGAGCTCCTTGCAATGAAAAACATACTCTTCAAAAGTGTCTAAGCATGCCTTGTGACAAACGGGAGTATATTTCATCAACAGGGTTTAGAGGGATCATAAGACGATACTGGAGGATAGTAGGGTACTCCACGACATATGTAGTCCAAGTGCATTAATAGGAATAGCAAGAAGAAAATCTTGATCATGCTCCTCTTGCAAATATTTATAAACTACTTTCTGTCTGGTTGTCATGTCAAACTTAACATTCATGTCCTTAAAAATGTTACTAAAAAAGGGCACTCATCAAAGTGTTTTGGGCTTTAAGAGAAATTAAAATAAGATTTGAAAGCATAAGAAGTACCAATCACAGTCTATGAGAAAAAATAGAGGGAGGTTTTCCATAACAAGCCTCTTAGAAAAGCCCTTAACTAAAAGTGAACATAAGTAGCACTAATTATCCTTCCTTTACAGACAGTAAATGTGGCATAAGTTACCCTCCCTTTTCTAAACTTCAATAAGTGATTTTAGGGAGTAGGTCTTCTGAAGGCAACATCCACAACAATCAGATTGATACGGGAATGCCCCTAGTCATGATCGCATAGAATAGAACTTGCATTATCTAAATAAAGATGAAATATAATCATATAGAATTAGGATTTTATCACATATGTAGAAAGAGGAGAGATAGATTACCAAAAAATCTTTGAATTCATTCATACCAATTGAACCAAAAATGATGCAAGAAAATGTGTCCATGTGTTGGTGTAACATATCCAAATTTAGTTACACATTCAAAATTTTCCCTTTTCCATGTGACCTCTCATTTAGGAACTCTTTTTCTAACTTAGATGGTACTTGGATGTTAAGAATGCAAAACATGGGGTTTTGAACAATGAGTAATGTATTTAAAACTTCAATACAAGAAATATGGATAATATTCTAATTTGGGGCTAAGTATGTAATTGTGCCACATTGATGAGTTTAAGGTTAAATTTATCTTTTTAGAATAATCTTGGAGATAGGTATGGGAAAGGTAACAAAAATTGAACATTAAATAATAAAGGAATCAATTATTATGTCGAAAGTTACTTTTTCTTAAAGTCATGAGTTTTGTGTTTTAAAAGTTACTAAAGGTAAAATTAATTTTAAATTTGAATTCTTTGGTTCTCAATTGATCTACTTACCAATTTTCATCTTAATTGGGCCTGTTTGCTACTCCAATTTGATTAGAAAAGAAAAAGGATAAGACATGCACTCCACTTTATTGCAAATCATATTTGGATAAAGTCTCGCTTATATCTCTGTCACGTAGTTGATTTACTTTTTTGTTTGGGACCATCATGTGGATGGCTAAGATGCGCCCTGGACCTGAGTTCACATGAACAACAGCTCGGGGTGTTCTTCCTCCCCCGACTCCTTTACGTTAAGACCAATTCTAGAGTTATTTTTTCTACACTGGTTTTCTCACTCTATACTTTCTACTTGATCACGATTCTTTGTTCGTTGTTTTCCTAGTTGGATTCCGCACCCATCAATTCATTACTCGACCCTCTCTCTTAGTATTCCCAAATTGTCTAATCTTCCTTCTTAGCCTCTCAAAGTCACACCCTATGAAATCCTAAATCTAAACCCCATCTCTCTATATATGTACCCTGACCACCACTTTCTACATTGCAACCTTTCTCTAACCCTAATTTTACTTGAAATCGTGTTATTCATTGTTGTCAGGTTGTTTCCCTCTCCACCATACTAACCCTTGCTAGTGGTGAGCAAAATGTGGTTAACAAACGATTAACCAAATGGTTATTTTTTTGGAAATTTTGGTTAATTTATTTCAATTAATTTCTTCTAGTTATTACTGATTCGCTCGCCTTGGTAGTTCCTCTCCTTCTATGTCCCCCTTTCCTTCTTTGTGTCTTCCATGAATCTTAGATCTGACATTTTTCTTCATCATATCTATCTGCATTATTTTGGCCTCTACCAGTCTCTATCGCCCCAATGTCATTGATTTTCCCCCTGTAATTCTTAGAAGTGTGTCCTTCCCCGCATATCGCACATGTTCACGGTAAACCTTTATATTCAACTTCATATTCTACCCCATTAATCCAAATTGCTGGGGAAGTGGTCTCATGGTGATTCAAGCTCCAAAGCCAATATGGCAAATTTACTTCTTGTTCGCTTTGTTGTGTGTGTGTCCGCCTCGATTAGCCTTCCTAGGGCATATCCAATGTAATCAAACATTGTAGACACATACAGATGGAGAGGAAGGTTGACTATTTGCACCCATGACACCATTGTTTTTGGATAATCTTTAGTTGGGACAAATGTCAATGACCACTCCCAAACTGCAAGTCATCATCTGAACAACTTCCAAGGGTCATCCTCAAGTGTTGTTTTGTAATCTTTGGTACATGAAAGTTGAAACATGAAGTGCCCTAGATTCAATTCATACATATCAAATCTACCTAAAATCCTCCATAGTAGTTTTAGTCTATCTTTTAGCATCATGCACCCTACCTCGGCTCTGACCATTCATACAACTATTGCATATTTTCACGGTCTGAAGAGGTTGTCCTCTGCCCCGAGTATGATTTTCAATGCAGGATTTCCTTCCTTTTCTTCTAGGGTCACATCTGTTACCGAAAGTTTATCTTCAAATAACTTGTCGAGGAAATATTTTGGCCCATCATGCTATTTACTACCCGCTACCACACTGTTGAAAGATTGGTACCCACCGTTCACGTCGTCTCTTGCTTCATTGAATATCCCTGCATTTCTGTTAGATAGATCTACTTGACTAATATTATTATGTCATGAAGGCCCGTCATGTCTAACTTTGCATATGTCTCCAATAGATATATGTTGCTCTCTGATGAATGCATATTCATCATTTATTTTTGCATCATTTAGGGTAATTAATTAAGACTTTTTGATAATTTAGTTTAATTTTCACATCAATTGTACTTTCATTACTTTTTTGAATTCTTTTGAGATATTTATTCTTAATTTTTAGCAATTATTGAAGCATTTGAATCAAGATAAGAAACGATTAAGATAGGAGACCTTTCATATTTCCCATAGATTTTGATATACTTTCCCCCAAAACAGTCATAACTCTCACATACAAATTCCAAAATTGAAATTTAGATATTTTTTAAAAAGATAATTTCAATTACCACATGAAAAATATATTTTTTGATAACTTTCGCAGTCGTTTGACTGCCCAATCAATCGGTCAACATGCCTATTCGTTTTCCTATAGTGTCTGATTTAAATGTTTACCTTGCAACAAAATGGGCATAACTCTCACATCCTAAGGTGAAATCTAATGAACAAGTACTTATTGGAAAGAAACTTCAAAGGCCTACAGGAAAAACATATTTCTGGGTGCACTTTAAAGCTTGTGACCATCCGAAATTTGCATGAAACTTCGGGAACGGGAATATGCAGATAGAGAGTCAGAATTTGAAGGGTCAAAAGAAGGCAATCAATGATTTTCTTTATTGCCTATTGAAGAAGAAAATTATTCTTTTGACCAAAACATATATCAGTCGCCTCTTCCACTTACTTCTCATCTCCTTTCAGGGTTCATGCCTCTCCTTCCCCTATAAAAAAAGGGGGGGGGGCTCTTCTAACAAAGGCATCCAAGATTTTGTACTTGCATACTAGTTGAAGTTATGTTACTTACATTCTTAGTGTAATCCTTTCAATCAAGCAATAAAAATTAGTTCTTTCTTCTACATTTTAAATTCTTTATTTCTCGTTCTATCTTCTCATTTTTTGTCTTGGAGCGAGGGATAAAGAAAGCAAGTCATTTTATTATCACCACCTTGGTCTCTTCAAAGATTCTGGATTTGTGGTCTATGGCTTCCTTTCTTTTTCTCCTTATTTCTCCCTTCCTTGCTATGATTAGTGAGTAGTTCCCTTATTGAGGCGAGGAGAGTATCCCCTTAGCCATGTGTTAATAAGATCGAATTTTATATGAATTTCTACATGGGTGTTTTTTAGTTTAGAAAATAGACAATTTTAACGAAGTAATTAATCTTTTCATCGTATGTTAATTTTGGTGGATATGACCTTGGAAACCTGAGTTTAGAATGACTAAACCAATTACATAGGGATTTTGATGCGACTGTGGATATTTCTCTATTAGGATGATGAACTAAGAAGCGTCGGCGCCAGGACCAATGGATCCACGTGGAGTTTGTCTCTTGTGTTTTGTTTACGAATGATTCACATACCTGCTTCTATCTTGATTGTCGTGTATCTTAGATCTTATTTTCACTTTGGCTAAGGTGGTGAAAACCCCTAAGCATTGATGCCTTCTTTCATTGATTTCAATCGTTCCTTCTAACGCTTGTTTTTCCCATTGCTCTCTTTTCAATTCTTGTAATTTTATACTTGTCTTAAGGTAATCTTTTATTTTGTGCTAACAATCTTTTCTTTCATTTACCTTTCTTTAGTTTAATCTTTTCATTCATGCTTAGTATAATATTTTACCTTCCTTGCACTTTTCAATTCTTGCTTTAGTTTCTTTGCACTTTTATTTCTAACATCAATGTAATTAAACCAATCTCTCAATTGAAATTTAATTTCTTGTTCAATCATCCAAAAATACCAAAAAGAAACAAAAAGTTAAAAATCAATTGGGATTAAAGGATCAATCTTAATAAGTTGTCCTTTGGGATTCAATACCTTTCTATGCTATGCCTTAATTGAAAAGTAAATAAAAGGTTAAACTCTAGGATTGATCATCTAGTTTTTGGTGCACGAACGACTCGTATCAAAATGGCACCGTTGCCAGGGACAACGTATCATTTTCTCAAACCCCAAAAAAAATTTAAAAACTTTTTTATGCCTACTGAGTAACATTCCAGAAGTGCTATCTCCTCTTTCTGCGGAGTTTCCATTGCAGCAGTAAGTTATTTCTACAAACAAATATATCTGTATAACTGTGCATGTGCAGCCCATCGAACGATCTTATACCGCCAGTTTTTTATCCCAAGCTAGAAAGGACTTTCCATCGCTTAAATCGACAAAGGCGACATAGGATGGACGAAGAGGAGGTTGCCCATAGGATTGAGCAGACACTTGTTGCTCAAAGAGAGCTTATGATGGCTAAACGTGCTGCCCAAAAAGCCAATTTGCACGCAGCCTATATCGCTGAGCAAGAGGCCATAGAAACCGCTCAGAGGGAGGTCGAGAGACAAAAACAATTAAAAGATTTTTCCATTCTAAAAATCGTATATGCACAACACCCAGTTGTGCCACCTACAATTACTGCCCCCCAATTTGAGATCTGCACTTAGTGGATCATCATACTCCAAGCCAAAGCATTTTCTAGGAACAAGGGTGAGAGCTGTCTAGATCAGCTTCAATGATTCACCAACCTTAGTTCATTGACTAAGATCTCAGGTGTCTCTAAAAATGCCATTAGACTTAGGATTTTCAAATACTCTCTCTCAGGGCTAGCCAACAGTTGGTATAATGTCATAGAGAGTGAAAACCCCATCACCACTTGAGAAGCACTTTAAAAAAAATTGGATAAATAATTTCCTCCTTCCCTTACCTATGAGATTAGGGGACAAATCCTTCTCTTTTCAATGGTCCCCGGAGAAACTTTAGGAGAAGCCTGGGAAAGATTTAGGGAACTCCTACATTGTTTCCCCCATCATGACATCTCTCAATCTCAACTCATTGATATATTCTACCCTGGTGTTGATGACGACACAAAGAAATTTCTTGACTCCTCATCTGGAAGGAACTTCATGTTCTAGAGGTTGGGATGCGCTTGGGAGGTTGTAAAATGCACCTGTGAAACTCAAGAAAGGTGAGGAACCGATGGGGACCTCAAGATAACCAAGGCAGAGGTAAATCCTGACATTCAAATAATTGTTGAATCCCTTAAGTGGATTTCTTTGAAACAGGATCGCTTAGAATCTTCCTTCAATGCCTACGAGAGGAAACCTCAACAGATTAGGGTTGTTGAATCTCTATGTGGGATATGCCAAGGGTATGATCATCCTACCCTTCAATGTCAATATCTCTACAACACTCCTATGCATCCGGCAATTGGTCAGCCAGTGGAAGACTTAAACTCCATCCATAGTATTCCAGGTCAAGCTTACTACACTCCTAACCAAGCTAGAAATCATCCTGTATTTCAATATGAAAATCCTTCAGGAGCTGAAAACTCCTCTCAACTTCCCTCCCTACAAATACCACCTCATCCTCAAGCTAACACTCATTCCCCATCAGGCTTCCCCCACAATTATAACAACCAATGGAATTCTGGGAATCAAGGAAATTATAGGGGAAATTTCCAAAATCGTGGCCCTTACCAGGGACAAAAATATCAAAACCTTCATCAACCTCCACCTAAACCACTACATAATGTCCCCACTCCTTCAACTAAGGATAAGGTAGCTACCTTAGAGCAAATCATAATAGCGCATCAGAAGTCTACTGATGCTCAGTTTGCCTGTCTTTTTGCTTAACAAACCCCCCCTGCCAACACATTTTTTGGCCAACCTGAACCCAACCCCAGGCATATAGAACAGCTTAAGGCTATTACTACCAGACCCGACCTTACCACACAAGAAGAAGGATGTTCCCCCTTGTATATTTTTACCAAGGGAGCGACGAAGAGGTTGTTGTTGTCCCTCAGGCACTGAGATCACCTCCCCCACAAGAGGAGAGTCATGTATATAAGACGTGTGTACCTTTTGCCGAGCAGCTGAAGAATACCCAATTAGACTCTAGGTTCAACAAATTCAAGGAAATTATGAGAAAGTTTTGCGTCAACATCCTACTTTTGGACGCTATGATTGATCTACCTGAATGTAAAAAAATCTTCAAAGCCCTTCTAAACCGTAAGCGCACTACTAAAGAATTTGAAATGGTAAAATTGGCTAGAACTACATCAAAGATCATCTAGAGTAAAACACCAAAGAAACACAAAGACCCAAAATCTTTGAGGATCACTTGTTCTATCGGTGACTCTACCAGTCATTTGGGGCTAGCTGATCTTGGAGCTAGCATATCCATCATCCCTTCGAGCATGTGCAGAAGGTTCGGTCTCACTGATGCTAGACCCACTCCGATGCATATTCAACTAGCAGACTCTTCCATTACAAAGCCTCTTGGTATTATTGATGATGTGTTGGCCAGGGTCAAACATTTCTATATCCTTTGTGACTTTCTTGTACTTGATATAAAAGAAGGCAATTGCTACCCCCTCATCTTTGGCCGACCATTCCTTACCACGGCCAGGTCCCTCTCAATGTCGACGCAGGACTTCTCACACTATGAGTGGGAACGGAGTTCATAAATTTTTAAGCCTCTGGGGGTAGCATGAAGTACACCCAGGAGAAAGAAGTCTATTTTCTCAAATGCATGGACCAGTTCAATAATATGCAACAACGTTTTCTTAATTCTGAACCACCACATGTGGTCAAAACCTAAATTTCTCTGGCGGGCAATCAAGTTGCTATTCAAGCTGCCCCAACCAGCCCTATCAAGATGGAAATTTCCCCTCCCACTATTCCTATTGCGAGAACAAACAACATCACCACTCAAGAAATTCCCCTCCCACAACCCCCTCTCCCATTTATGATCATACCCATTCCCTCTCCTCCCTCCCCCTTTGAGGCACCGCTCTATGATAATCGTCAAATGCCTTATGAACCACCACTACTTATCACTACCCAAGCAGTGCAGCTAAATGTCATGGATGGATACTCCAACTACCATCCCTTCACCCCAACCCCCATTGCATTAGTGGACAACATACAACCAGACAACTGTAATTTAGTCAAAATAATGCTCCTTTTAATAATTATCCTTATGCAAATGAGATTCAATGTGACTACTCCCCACCACATGTCAAACCATGGGGACCTAACTGTCTTGATTTTAGTTTTTGTCCTTGGTGTACCGATGTACGCCAAGCCATCCAGGATACATTTCAAGACACACATGTAAAGATGATGGAGTGGTTCCAAGGAAATCAATCAAGTCACTACCACAACCATGCCTCCTCCGCTCCTCCACCACCTTACTATTTGCCACCATCATGATTTTCATACCTCCGTCTCGGATTTGGGTTTTGCTCGGGATGAGTAAAAATCTAAGTCTGGGGTGGAGGTGGGTGGTACGATTCTATCCTACCCTCCTATCTTTTCCTTATTTGTTGTATTTTCCCTTTTTATTGTTCTACATGTATTTTCCTTAGTTTATGGCCTTGATCTAGTTGGTCATCCCTTCCTGTTTAATTTAGTTAAGGCAATTATCTAGTAGGCCCATGAGTAGACATATATCATTGTACCCCAAATAGAATTTAATAAAACTTTTTGCAAAATCTATTACAAATTGCCATGTCTGAAGAGGTCTGGTGGAGATGGGGTGGGGCCTGTAGCTCAGAGGGTTAGATCATGTAGCTACGAACCACGGTGTCGAGGGTGAATCCCTCCTTGCCCATAATCGATCCAAAAGGAAAGGACATTGACCTCTGCTCTACCCCACTGTGTCACCTAGGACCCCTAAATAACATCATTTATAGGAATAGTTGGCAAGTCATATGGAATCAATCAGAACCAAGCATAATTTTTCCCTATTCTCAAATAATGGATTATCTTGTTATAAAACTTGTATGATGTGATTTATAAGAATATTCTAACTTGAGCAATGACACTCTCTGGAAAAAAATATAAAAAAAAATTAAAATTAAAGCACGAGAACATCTTTTTCTTCCCTCTATTTTTCTTTTAAAAAAGAGAAGCAAAGAACCACCACCGGATAAAAATCAAGTCTGGGGTGACATGCTTCCTAAAATAACTCCATACCTCATAAAGGGGTGTACCATAAAAAAGATGCCAAAGTATACAAGAAAAAAAAACTATGACCAATTAGCCACAACTCCACAAAATCCAAATCCTGAGTCGAATAGAGGGATACAAAATTTATTACTTCCTTCTTTGTTCACACCCCTCTTTCTTCCTGTTCTTATACAAATAACTTAAAAAAATCAGAAATTAAGAGTGTCAAAGAAACAGTAAGAGGAAGCCTATTTTTATACAAATTCTGAATTTAGAAGCATAATTTAGCAATAACCTATTACGGATTAATTATCAATTTTGTATTCTCGCTCATCTCTATCGCAACCCTGGCGATGCTAGGCTTCCCCGGCTGCGAAGGAAGCCGTGGCGGCCAAAGTGCTGGGTGTGACGCCCCCCGTGCAAACTTAACTGCAAGCGACACTGGTCTGCCTCTCTCCTCTGTCGACCAATCGAAGCAATCACCTGCTAGCGACGACGGCATGTCGGTGGAAGACACAATCATGGCGACATCTGATTTGCCCATGCAGCAGTAGATTCCAAGGTCCTATAAGGATGCTATGACAGGGCGCTCAACCAGAGCCCCAACCGCCCTCTCAGCGAATATCCATGTGGTGAGGGAAAACGCAATCCCAGCTATCTCGATCAACCCGACAATGCTGCCACCACTGTTGGAGCCTTGGAAGTTTGCGGTTGTTATCAAGGTCATCGACACCACCGTCAACTTCAATGCACTCATGAACAAGATTCCAATCTTATGGAAACTCACGGATGAGTTTCGGGTAATTGATCTCGATAAAGGATACTACATCATTCAACTGGCTAACAACGATAATTTTGTTCGTGCTTTGACTGGCGGGCCGTGGATGATATTCAACCAATACCTCTTGGTGCAGTCATGGTCCAAAGACTTCAGACCTTCAGACCCAATCCCTCGCAGGTTGGTGGTTTGAGCTAGGATCGCGAACTTGCCGATATACCTCTTCTAAAATCTACTGCTCTCGAGTATTGGCGATTTTATTGGGAGAACCATCAAGATCGACACTACAACCCAGTCTGGGCACCAAGGGAAGTTCACCCGGATCGCTGTGGAAGTGGACACTACGCAGCCTCTACTGCCGGCCATATTGCTTAACGGCAAAAAATACAGGCTCAAATATGAAAACCTCCCAACCTTCTGCATGAAGTGTGGTAGGCTTGGTCATAATGAGGGAGACTGCAGGTTCATCCCAAGCTTCCCTAACATTGACCCATCATCCTCAACCAGTGCTTCACTGGCCATCTCGGTTCCATACACAGCGGAGATCCATGCAAAGATGCTGGAAAGAAGAACATTCGCGGGGAAGAAGCCATCCACCCAGGCGGATGTGACAAAGAAAGATACTGCCACAACATCACACAATGAGAACTTCACCTCTCAACCTGTAGTGTATGTCACCAGCCAGTCTAACGGCGCTAAAGCAGGGGATTGGGAGATAGTGATATCTTGCAAACAAAAGAAGAAGTTTGGGAAATAACATCAAGTGCATGAGGCACAAAACAGCGGCAAACCGCCGCCGGCCCCAAAGTCAGCATCTACAGTGACAAGTACGGGTGACGACAACACTGTGGTGACCCTAATTGATGACGAAGTGAGCGAAGGATGGCCAACAACGCCATTGTGGAGTCGTTCCGATTCCAAACAACTGACCCCATCATCCAATCGTCTACTCAGCCTAGCTTCTCGGTGGGAGTAGATGGTGTCGGCAGCGGGGTGATTCTCCGTAACATAAGAGTTATCTATCAAACAGTGAGCCCGGGGCATGAGCGCAAGAAAGGGAAGCTCGCACAACTGGTGGGTAGCGTTGACTACTCCAACAATGTGAATAAGGCACTCTACTTTGACACAAATGACTCTGGTCTAGATGAGGCCATGGAAGCGGTAGCCGCCAGTTCTGGCCTACTCGGAGTCCCTCTGGAGGTTTGCTCCGATCAAAGACGTCCAGTTTGCAAACTGTGGCTCCCTCTGGAGTCCCCTTTCTCCACGAAGGTGTAGGAAGGTTGCCAAAGAGAGGGAGGTTTCAAGAGTGTAAGGTGTATGGGACCTTGGGTCCTTATCGGGGGGTTTCCTTAGGGGATGGCAAAGGTGGAGGTAGTGAAGAATTGACACGAGGTGCGCTGGGGTTTAGTGAGGCGGTGAAAGTTGACAGAGGTTGAAGACGATGGTGTGGATATTGTGATTGGGCATCGATGGTTTTGAATTGAGGCAATGTGATGACCAAAGGAGGGTGGCCGGAGCTACTGACGGTCTTATATAGGTGTTTGGGAGTGAGGGCAAGGAAGCCCTAAACCAGCCGCCGCCGCCAGTGAGAGGTGTGGAAAAGAGGGAGTTTGTTCTCCCTAATCTAAGGGCGAGGGAGATCAAGGTTCAGTTCGTTGAGTTTGTTTCAGAGAGGGGAAGATATTTTTTCTACCAGAATTGCAAATGAGGAAGAGGATAATTCTTGGGAAAAATCGATCATGTGAGTCAGGCTGTTATCACATGACCAAGTTTGTCGGGAGTAGGAGATGACTGTTTAGTCGTTTGATCTTTCCCTCGATGGCCAAGACTAGACCCCATGGATTATGATATGTGTCTCATCCGCATGACACATCAAATGGCACACATAATGGTCGAATAACAACAACTTAGGTCTTAGGGTTAAATAAATGAAACAATGTACATTAATTTCAATTGCTTATAACTCTTAAATGTTTTATTCAATTAAAGTGAATTTTAAAGGAAGCTTCATGATGTAAATATTTAACTATGATGTAAATATGAGTGTCAAAATCGAAAGTTGACCATATACATTTGACTATGCATCACAATGCATATAATTCACCTTAATGTGAAGTTAGGGTTCCCATTTTTTGAAATTGATGACTCCATTTGGTCGAATTAGTGAGGGAAATATTTTGAGGGTATTATTGGAAATAAAAAAGTTGTAAAAACTCACTCTATTATAGTAGTCTATAGTGCCAGAAATATATCTTAATATTCTTTTTACGGCTTGAAAATGAGAATGTATTGGTTTTGATTGAAATCTAACACAAAATCCAACATCTAACATGATATACGGTCTAGAAGCAGTCAAATATAGTAAGCTACCAATCATGGCCCTATATAAGGAATCATCAATGGGCTCACCGTCTTCATCCTTGTCAATTTTAGCAGAAGTAGCCATGATTGTAGTAGCATGTTTGCAATTTTCCATACTAAATCATTTTAAGAGTTCCTTGGTGTATTTCTCTTGGCTTAGAAAATTTTTGGTGGGCGTTTGTTTATTTGAAAACCAAGGAAAAATGTTAATTCTCCAATAAGACCCATCTCAAATTCTTTTTGCATGATATCACTGAATTGATTACATAAGGAATCATTTCAAGCACCAAAAATGAAGTCATCAACATATGTTTGAACAACAAGAAAATATGATTCATATGGTTTGAAGAATAATGTGGAATCTGATTTTCCAATGAAGAAACCATTATCAAAGAGATAGTTTTTAAGTCTTTCATACAAATTTTATGGTGCTTGTTTTAGGCCATAAAGAGTTTTCTTAACTTTATAAACATGGTCAAGCTTGTTAAGAATCTCAAAACTGGGTGGTTGAGCAACATAAACCTCTTCCTCTATGACTCCATTTAAAAAGGCACTTTTTACATCCATTTGAAATAGTTTGATGTCTTTATGAGCAACTAGAACTAATAACATTCTAATTGCTTCAAGTATAGCCATTGGTGCATAGGTTTCATCAAAGTCTATCCCTTCTTGTTGATTATATCCTTGATCTACTGGCCTATCTTTGTTTCTAACTACTTTCCCGACTTCATTAAGTTTATTTCAAAAAACCCACTTACTTCCAATGATGGTTTTGTCTTACAGTCTAGGAACTAAGTCCCATACGATGTTCTTAGAAAATTTCTTTAGCTCCTCTTGCATAGCCATTATCTTCTAATAGAGCTTCATTTACCTTTTTAGGTTCAACAATTGATACAAAGGCCATGTTTGCAACATCTCTAAATGATGATCGGATTTTTACTTTATCGAAAGGATTTCCTATGATTAAGTCTAGAGGATAGTCCTTGATTGATCTAGGAATAGGTTGTTGTGCCTCATCATTATGTTATTCAATTTCAGAATTTAGATCATCTTTTGTTGATATGGTTAGGTTCTCAATTTAATGAGCAATATCGATTAAGTTTCCATTTTCAATTTTATTTTCAACACTTTGTGTTGTCATTTCATGAAATGTGATATGAATTGATTCCTCAAATTTTCTAGAGATAGTATTGTAGATTCTAAATGCCTTACTAGAATTTGAATATCCCAAAAGAATCCTTTATGTGATTTAGGGTCAAATTTGTCTCTATCATCCTTTGTATTTAAGATGTAACAAGGTGTACCAAAGGTATGAAAGTATTCAACTCTTGGTTTCTTGTTCAAGATGAGTTCATAAGGAGTTCTCATAAGATGGGATTGAAATGATACACAGTTTAATACATAGCATGATGTACTTACTGCTTCAGCCCAAAAGGTTTTAGGTGTATTATATTCAAGTAACATTATTCTAGCCATTTCTTGTAAAGACCGAATTTTCTTTTCTAGTATCCCATTTTGTTGTGGAGTGCTTGGTGCTGAAAAATTATGAGTATACCCTTGGTATGTACAAAATTCTTCAAATATGTGATTTTAAAATTCCCCACCATGATCACTCCTAATGGTGCATATTTTGTTTTATAGTTGATTTTCAATCTTAGAACAAAAGTAATGAATATTCTGATAGTATTATCTTTAGTTGAAAGAAAATGAACCCATGTATATCTACTATAATAATCAATAATAACAAAGTAATATATTTTACCACCAATAGATTGAGTCCTCATAGGGCCAAACATATCCATATGAATAATTTCTAATGATCTAGTAGTATTAATCAAGGTTTTATATTTGAAAGAAGTTTTATTTTGCTTGTCTAGAGTACATGGTTCACAATTTTCAGATTTATTAAAAGAAAGTTTAGGTAAGACACAAACAAGATCATACTTAATCAACTATTTGATAACATGTGAGCTTGCATGACCTAATTTTCTATGCCATAATTGTAAAGGTTCATCATTTGTAGGAAGACATTTTCCAACAATAGCTTGCATAGTTAGGTTTAAGTATATATAGATTTCCTATTATTTTTCCTTCATAAACAATATCATTAGTGTTCTCAATGAGTAGCTTGCAACAAGATTTTTTAAATAGAACAACATATCCACTATCACATAATTGACTAACACTAATCAAGTTGTGATGCAATCCATCAACAAGTATCACATTTTTAATTAGAAAGTTTGTACCAGCATTACCTATACCAATAATTTTACGTTTGGTGTTATCTCCAAATGTGAGTGTTCCGCTATTCTTTTCTTCAAGTGTTTGGAAAGCCTCCTTGTTTCAAGTCATATGTTTGGAACAACCACTATCAACCACCCAATCCTGCAAAATAGGTAGATTTTGGTACCCATGTGGTGGTCCTTTTGGTTAGGATCATTAATTACAACATTTCATATTTTAGGACAACTTAATATGAAGAGTTCTTTGTAGGCTGAAAGCAACACAATTAAACATAAACACATTTTTATTATTTCAATAATAGTTCTTGACATAACTACCCTCGGTTGAACATTTCCTTAATCGGAAGTGTTCTCGGTCAAAATAATTGTTAGACCGAGAGGATTTGTCAGAAAATGCAAGTTTTGACATAATTCTCATTGGTCGATTATTTCTTTGACCAAAAGAGGTATTAGTCGATAAATTTGTCGACCGAGATGAAGTTCTGTGTGTTTTTAATAAGTTTATCGATTCCAAATAAAAAATGTTGTCATTTCCAATCAATTCATGCAAAAATATGCAAGTTAGTCCTTATTTTAGTTGAGATACGACAATATGGATATCAGATTAAAGTTTAGGTCAAATCTCAACTAAATGTTCCATGTTTATATGTTTGTGGTTTGGAACCCAAACTAAATCTTTGTCCTTATTTTTCTTGTCGATGCATAAAAATGAATAATGTCCAGGACGTAAACAATAATGACAACAAATGAAATCAATTTCATTTATCTTTTTAACATTATGGTCATGAACTGGGTTATTTTTAGGCACATACATGACTTTAATCTTAGGTACTTGTGTCTTTCTAGCTATAGGTTTTTATAGGATTTATATTTGGGTACATAACCTAGGCATCTCCTTCCAAGTTGACCAACTGAGCTTTCTAGAATTTTATAAAGAATGTCATTATTTTTCAAGATACTAATATCTTTTTGCAACTTAGCAATTTCATCCATTTTACTTTTAATGTCTAACTTTACTTGATCTAAACTAGATAACAAGCTATCTCTTTCTTTTACAATAACATCATAATCCAAATGAGTACATAGAATAGGTCGAGTTTGAAGATCATTTATTTTAGCAAGCAATTCAACCTTTTCTTGGTAAAGAAAATTATAGTTTGTTTTTAGAGCAAGCAATTTGACATTGTGATCATTGATGGAGGATTTCAAAGTATCTCTTTTAGATATAAGACTATCATTTTCAGAAGAAAGCACATATAATTTAGCATGCAAATCATCATTTGTTTTTGTAAGCTTCTTCAATTTCTTCTTACAATCAACATATTTATCATGTATTTCGTCAAGACTAATAACTAATTCTTATTTAGATAATTCATGAATGCTTACCTCACTTTATTCTTCATTTTCATCTTCCTTAGCCATGAGACATTCCACTTCTTTCTCTCCACTGTCACTGTCATTGCTTGATTCATCCCAAGTAGCTTTGTAAGCTTTATCTCCCTTGTTTTCTTCTTGAAGGAAGATTTATTCCCTTTATTGATCTTAGGACATTCATTCTTAACATTCCCTTTCTTGCAACATTCAAAGCACCTATGGGAAGAAGAGGAAGAAGCACTAGAATTTTTTTATGTACCCCCATCTCTCTATATATGTACCCTGACCACCACTTTCTACATTGCAACCTTTCTCTAACCCTAATTTTACTCGAAATCATGTTATTCATTGTCGTCATGCTGTTTCCCTCTCCACCATACTAACCCTTGCTAGTGGTGAGCAAAATGTGGTTAACAAACGATTAACCAAATGGTTATTTTTTTGGAAAATTTGGTTAATTTATTTCGATTAATTTCTTCTAGTTATTACTGATTCGCTCGCCTTGGTAGTTCCTCTCCTTCTGTGTCCCCCTTTCCTTCTTTGTGTCTTCCATGAATATTAGATCTGACATTTTTCTTCATCATATCTATCTGCATTATTTTGGCCTCTACCAGTCTCTATCGCCCCAATGTCATTGATTTTCCCCCTGTAACTCTTAGAAGCGTGTCCTTCCCCGCATATCGTACAAGCCCACGGTAAACCTTTATATTCAACTTCATATTCTACCCCGTTAATCCAAATTGCTGGGAAAAGTGGTCTCATGGTGTCAAGCTCCAAAGCCAATATGGAAAATTTACTTCTTGTTCGCTTTGTTGTGTGTTTGTCCACCTCTATTAGCCTTCCTAGGGCATGTCCAATGTAATCAAACATTGTAGACACATACAGATGGAGAGGAAGGTTGACTATTTGCACCCATGACACCATTGTTTTTGGATAAGCTTCAGTTGGGACAAATGTCAATGACCACTCCCAAACTGCAAGTCATCATCTGAACAACTTCCAAGGGTCGTCCTTAAGTGTTGTTTTGTAATCTTTGGTACATGAAAGTTGAAACATGAAGTGCCCTAGATTCAATTCATACATATCAAATCTACCTGAAATCCTCCATAGTAGTTTTAGTCTATCCTTTAGCATCATGCACCCTACCTCGGCTCTGACAATTCTTACAACTACTACATATTTTCACGGTCTGAAGAGGTTGTCCTCTGCCCCGAGTATGATTTTCAATGCATGATTTCCTTCCTTTTCTTCTAGGGTCACATCTGTTACCGAAAGTTTCTCTTCAAATAACTTGTCGAGGAAATATTTTGGCGCATCATGCTAATTACTACCCGCTACCACACTGTTGAAAGGTTGGTACCCACCGTTCACGTCGTCTCTTGCTTCATTGAATATCCCTGCATTTCTGTTAGATAGATCTACTTGCTAATATTATTATGTCATGACGGCCCGTCATGTCTAACTTTGCATATGTCTCTAATAGATTTATTTTGCTCTCTGATGAATGCATATTCATCATTTATTTTTGCATCATTTAGGGTAATTAATTAAGACTTTTTGATAATTTAGTTTAATTTTCACATCAATTGTACTTTCATTACTTTTTTGAATTCTTTTGAGATATTTATTCTTAATTTTTAGCAATTATTGAAGCATTTGAATCAAGATAAGAAAAGATTAAGATAGGAGACCTTTCATATTTCCCATAGATTTTGATATACTTTCCCCCAAAACAGTCATAACTCTCACATACAAATTCCAAAATTGAAATTTAGATATTTTTTGAAAAGATAATTTCAATTACTACATGAAAAATATATTTCTTGATAATTTTGGCAGTCGTTTGACTACCCAATCAATCGGTCAACATGCCTATTCGTTTTCCTGTAGTGTCTAATTTAAATGTTTACCTTGCAACAAAATGGGCATAACTCTCACATCCTAAGGTGAAATCTAATGAACAAATACTTATTGGAAAGAAAATTCAAAGGCCTACAGGAAAAACATATTTTTGGGTGCACTTTAAAGCTTGTGACAATCCGAAATTTGCATGAAACTTCGGGAACGGGAATATGCAGATAGAGAGTCAGAATTTGAAGGGTCAAAAGAAGGCAATCAATGATTTTCTTTATTGCCTATTAAAGAATAAAATTATTCTTTTGACCAAGACATATATCAGTCGCCTCTTCCACTTACTTCTCATCTCCTTTCAGGATTCATGCCTCTCCTTCCCCTATAAAAAAAAGGGGGGGCTCTTGTAACAAAGGCATCTAAGATTTTGTACTTGCATACTAGTTGAAGTTATGCTACTTACATTCTTAGTGTAATCCTTTCAATCAAGCAATAAAAATTAGTTCTTTCTTCTACATTTGAAATTCTTTATTTCTCGTTCTCTCTTCTCATTTTTTTTCTTGGAGCGAGGGATAAAGAAAGCAAGTCATTTTATTATCACCACCTTGGTCTCTTCAAAGATTCTGGATTTGTGGTTTATGGCTTCCTTTCTTTTTCTCCTTATTTCTCCCTTCCTTGCTATGATTAGTGAGTAGTTCCCTTATTGTGGCAAGGAGAGTATCCCCTTAGCCATGTGTTAATAGGATCGAATTTTATACGAATTTCTACATGGGTGTTTTTTAGTTTAGAAAATCGACAATTTTAATGAAGTAATTAATCTTTTCATCGTATGTTAATTCTGATGGATATGACCTTGGAAACTAGAGTTTAGAATGACTAAACCAATTACATAGGGATTTTGATGTGACCGTGGATATTTCTCTATTAGGATGATGAACTAAGAAGCGTCGGCGCCAGGACCAATGGGCTCACGTGGAGTTTGTCTCTTGTGTTTTGTTTACGAATGATTCACATACCTGCTTCTATCTTGATTGTCGTGTATCTTAGATCTTATTTTCACTTTGGCTAAGGTGGTGAAAACCCCTAAGCCTTGATGCCTTCTTTCATTGATTTCAATCGTTCCTTTTCACACTTGTTTTTCCCATTTCTCTCTTTTTAATTCTTGCAATTTTATACTTGTCTTAAGGTAATCTTTTATTTTGTGCTAACAATCTTTTCTTTCATTTACCTTTCTTTAGTTTAATCTTTTCATTCATGCTTAGAATAATCTTTTACCTTCCTTGCACTTTTCAATTCTTGCTTTAGTTTCTTTGCACTTTTATTTCTAACATCAATGTAATTAAACCAATCTCTCAATTGAAATTTAATTTCTTGTTCAATCACCCAAAAATACCAAAAAAAAACAAAAAGTTAAAAATCAATTGGGATTAAAGGATTAATCTTAATAAGTTGTCCTATGGGATTCAATACCTTTCTATGCTATGCCTTAATTGAAAAGTAAACAAAAGGTTAAACTCTAGGATTAATCATCTAGTTTTTGGTGCACGAACGACTCGTATCAAAATGGCACCATTTCCAGGGACAACGTATAATTTTCTCAAACCCCACAAATTTTTTAAAAACTTTTTTATGCCTTCTGAGTAACATTCCAGAAGTGCTATCTCCTCTTTCTGCGGAGTTTCCATTGCAGCAGTAAGTTGTTTCTACAAACAAATATATCTGTATAACTGTGCATGTGCAGCCCATCAAACGATCTTATGCCGCCCATTTTTTTATCCCGAGCTAGAAAGGACTTTCCATCGCTTAAATCGACAAAGGCGACTTAGGATGGACGAAGAGGAGGTTGCCCATAGGATTGAGCAGACACTTGTTGCCCAAAGAGAGCTTATGATGGCTAAACGTGTTGCCCAAGAAGCCAATTTGCACGCAGCCTATATCGCTGAGCAAGAGGCCATAGAAACCGCTCAGAGGGAGGTCGAGAGACAAAAACAATTAAAAGATTTTTCCACTCTAAAAATCGTATATGCACAACACCCAGTTGTGCCACCTACAATGACTGCCCCCCAATTTGAGATCTGCACTCAGTGGATCATCATACTCCAAGCCAAAGCATTTTCTAGGAACAAGGGTGAGAGCTGTCTAGATCAGCTTCAATGATTCACCAACCTTAGTTCATTGACTAATATCTCAGGTGTCTCTAAAAATGCCATTAGACTTAGGATTTTCAAATACTCTCTCTCAGGGCTAGCCAACAGTTGGTATAATGTCATAGAGAGTGAAAACCCCATCACCACTTGAGAAGCACTTTAAAAAAAAATTGGATAAATAATTCCCTCCTTCCCTAACCTATGAGATTAGGGGACAAATCCTTCTTTTTTCAATGGTCCCCGGAGAAACTTTAGGAGAAGCTTGGGAAAGATTTAGGGAACTCCTACGTCGTTTCCCCCATCATGACATCTCTCAATCTCAACTCATTGATATATTCTACCCTGGTGTTGATGACGACACAAAGAAATTTCTTGACTCCTCATCTGGAGGAAACTTCATGTTCTAGAGGTTGGGTTGCGCTTGGGAGGTTTTAAAATGCACCTGTGAAACTCAAGAAAGGTGAGGAACCAGTGGGGACCTCAAGGTAACCAAGGAAGAGGTAAATCCTGACATTCAAATAATTGTTGAAGCCCTTAAGTGGATTTCTTTGAAACAGGATCGCTTAGAATCTTCCTTCAATGCCTACGAGAGGAAACCTCAACATGTTAGGGTTGTTGAATCTCTATGTGGGATATGCCAAGGGTATGATCATCCTACCCTTCAATGTCAATATCTCTACAACACTCCTATGCATCCGGTAATTGGTCAGCCAGTGGAAGACTTAAACTCCATCCATAGTATTCCAGGTCAATCTTACTACACTCCTAACCAAGCTAGAAATCATCATGTATTTCAATATGAAAATCCTTCAGGAGCTGAAAACTCCTCTCACTTCCCTCCCCACAAATACCACCTCATCCTCAAGCTAACACTCATTCCCCATCAGGCTTCCCCCACAATTATAACAACCAATGGAATTCTGGGAATCAAGGAAATTATAGGGGAAATTTCCAAAACCGTGGCCCTTACCAGGGACAAAAATATCAAAACCTTCATCAACCTCCACCTAAACCACTACATAATGTCCCCAATCCTTCAACTAAGGATAAGGTAGCTACCTTAGAGCAAATCATAATAGTGCATCAGAAGTCTACTGATGCACAGTTTGCCTGTCTTTTTGCTTAACAAACCCCCCCTGCCAACACATTTGCCGGCCAACCTGAACCCAACCCCAGGCATATAGAACAGCTTAAGGCTATTACTACCAGACCCGACCTTACCACACAAGAAGAAGGATGTTCCCCCTTGTATATTTTGACCAAGGGAGCGACAAAGAGGTTGCTGTTGTCCCTCAGGCACTGAGATCACCTCCCCCACAAGAGGAGAGTCATGTATATAAGACGTGTGTACCTTTTGCCGAGCAGCTGAAGAATACCCAATTAGACTCTAGGTTCAACAAATTCAAGGAAATTATGAGAAAGTTTTGCGTCAACATCCTACTTTTGGACGCTATGATTGATCTACCTGAATGTAAAAAAATCTTCAAAGCCCTTCTAAACCGTAAGCGCACTACTGAAGAATTTGAAATGGTAAAATTGGCTAGAACTACATCAGAGATCATCTAGAGTAAAACACCAAAGAAACACAAAGACCCAAGATCTTTGAGGGTCACTTGTTCTATCAGTGACTCTACCAGTCATTTGGGGCTAGCTGATCTTGGAGCTAGCATATCCATCATCCCTTCGAGCATGTGCAGAAGGTTCGGTCTCACCGATGCTAGACCCACTCCGATGCATATTCAACTAGCAGACTCTTCCATTACAAAGCCTCTTGGTATTATTGATGATGTGTTGGTCAGGGTCAAAAATTTCTATATCCCTTGTGACTTTCTTGTACTTGATATAAAAGAAGGCAATTGCTACCCCCTCATCTTTGGCCGACCATTCCTTACCACGACCAGGTCCCTCTCAATGTCAAGGCAGGACTTCTCACACTATGAGTGGGAACGGAGTTCATAAATTTTTAAGCCTCTGGGGGTAGCATGAAGTACACCCAGGAGAAAGAAGTTTATTTTCTCGAATGCATGGACCAGTTCAATAATATGCAACAACGTTTTCTTAATTCTGAACCAGCACATGTGGCCGAAACCTAAATTTCTCTGGCGGGCAATCAAGTTGCTATTCAAGCTGCCCCAACCAGCCCTATCAAGATGGAAATTTCCCCTCCCACTATTCCTATTGAGGGAACAAACAACATCACCACTCAAGAAATTCCCCTCCCACAACCCCCTCTCCCATTTATGATCATACCCATTCCCTCTCCTCCCTCCCCCTTTGAGGCACCGCTCTATGATAATAGTCAAATGCCTTATGAACCACCACTACTTATCACTACCCAAGAAGTGCAACCAAATGTCATGGATGGATACTCCAACTACCATCCCTTCACCCCAACCCCCATTGCATTAGTGGACAACATACAACCAGACAACTGTAATTTAGTCAAAATAATGCTCCTTTTAATAATTATCCTTATGCAAATGAGATTCAATGTGACTACTCCCCACCACATGTCAAACCATGGGGACCTAACTGTCTTGATTTTAGTTTTTGTCCTTGGTATACCGATGTACGCCAAGCCATCCAGGATACATTTCAAGACACACATGTAAAGATGATGGAGTGGTTCCAAGGAAATCAATCAAGTCACTACCACAACCATGCCTCCTCCACTCCTCCACCGCCTTACTATTTGCCACCATCTTGATTTTCATCCCTCCATCCCGGATTTGGGTTTTGCTCGGGATGAGTAAAAATCTAAATCCGGGGTGGAGGTGGGTGGTACGATTCTATCCTACCCTCCTATCTTTTCCTTATTTGTTGTATTTTCACTTTTTATTGTTGTGCATGTATTTTCCTTAGTTTATGGCCTTGATCTAGTCGGTCATCCCTTCCTATTTAATTTAGTTAAGGCAATTATCTAGTCGTCCCATGAGTAGACATCTATCATTGTACCCCAAATAGAATTTAATAAAACTTTTTGCAAAATCTATTACAAATTGCCATGTCTGAAGAGGTCTGGTGGAGATGGGGTGGGGCCTGTAGCTCAGAGGGTTAGATCATGAAGCTACGAACCACGGTTTCGGGGGTTTGAATCCATCCTTGCCCATAATCGATCCAAAAGGAAAGGACCTTGACCTCTGCTCTACCCCACTGTGTCACCTAGGACCCCTAAATAACATCATTTATAGGAATAGTTGGCAAGTCATATGGAATCAATCAGAACCAAGCATAATTTTTCCCTATTCTCAAATAATGGATTATCTTGTTATAAAACTTGTATGATGTGATTTATAAGAATATTCTTACTTGAGCAATGACACTCTCTGGAAAAAAATATGAAAAAAAATTAAAATTAAAGCACAAGAACATCTTTTTCTTCCCTCTATTTTTCTTTTAAAAAAAGAGAAGCAAAGAACCACCACCAGATAAAAATCAAGTCTGGGGTGACATGCTTCCTAAAATGAACTCCATACCTCATAAAGGGGTGTACCATAAAAAAGATGCCAAAGTATACAAGAAAAAAAAACTATGACCAATTAGCCACAACTCCACAAAATCCAAATCCTGAGTCGAATAGAGGGATACAAAATTCATTACTTCCTTCTTTGTTCACACCCCTCTTTCTTCTTGTTCTTATACAAATAACTTAAAAAAATTAGAAATTAAGAGTGTCAAAGAAACAGTAAGAGGAAGCCTATTTTTATACAAATTCTGAATTTAGAAGCATAATTTAGCAATAACCTATTACAGATTAATTTTCAATTTTGTCTTCTCGCTCATCTCTATCGCAACCCTGGCGACGCTAGGTTCCCCGGCTGCGAAGGAAGCCGTGGCGGCCGAAGTGCTGGGTGTGACGCCCCCCGTGCAAACTTAACTACAGGCGACACTGGTCCGCCTCTCTCCTCTGTCGACTAATCGGAGCAATCACCTGCTAGCGGTGACGGCATGTCGGTGGAAGACACAGTCATGGCGGCATTCGATTTGCCCATGCATCAGTAGATTCCAAGGTCCTATATGGACGCTATGACAGGGTGCTCAACCAGAGCCCCAACCGCCCTCTCGCAGGTCCCCCTAGATCTGTTGATCTCAGCGGATATCCATGTGGTGAGGGAAAACGCAATCCCAACTATCTCGATCAACCCGACAATGCTGCCACCACTGTTGGAGCCTTGGAAGTTTGCGGTTGTTATCAAGGTCATCGACACCACTGGCAACTTCAATGCACTCATGAACAAGATTCCAATCTAATGGAAACTCACGGATGAGTTTCGGGCAATTGGCCTCGATAAAGGATACTACATCATTCAACTGGCTAACAACGATAATTTTGTTCATTCTTTGACTGGCGGGCCGTGGATGATTTTCAACCACTACCTCTCGGTGCAATCATGGTCCAAAGACTTCAGACCTTCAGACCCAATCCCTCACAGGTTGTTGGTTTGAGCTAGGATCCCAGACTTGCCGATATACCTCTTCTAAAATCTACTGCTCTCGAGTATTGGCGATTTTATTGGGAGAACCATCAAGATCGACACTACAACCCAGTCTGGGCACCAAGGGAAGTTTGCCCGGATCGCTGTGTAAGTGGACACTACGCAACCTCTACTGCTGGCCATATTGCTTAACGACAAAAAATACAGGCTCAAATATGAAAACCTCCCAACCTTCTGCATGAAGTGTGGTAGGCTCAGTTATAATGAGGGAGACTGCAGGTTCATCCCAAGCTTCCCTAACATTGACCCATCATCCTCAACCAGTGCTTCACTGGCCATCTCGGTGCCATACACGGCGGAGATCCATGCAAAGATGCCGGAAAGAAGAACATTCGCGGGGAAGAAGCCATCCACCCAGGCAGATGTGACAAAGAAAGATACTGCCACAACATCACACAATGAGAACTTCACCTTTCAACCTGTAGTGTATGTCACCAGCCAGTCTAACGGCGCTAAAGCAGGGGATTGGGAGATAGTGACATCTTGCAAAAAAAAGAAGAAGTTTGGGAAATAACATCAAGTGCATGAGGCACAAAACAACGGCAAGCCGCCGCCGACCCCAAAGTCAGGATCTATAGTGACAACTATGGGTGGCGACAACACTGTGGTGACCCTAATTGATGACGAAGTGAGCAAAGGACGGACCAACAACGCCATTGTGGAGTCGTTCCGATTCCAAGCAACTGACCCCATCATCCAACCGTCTACTCAGCCTAGCTTCTCGGTGGGAGTAGATGGTGTCGACAGCGGGGTGATTCTCCGTAACATAAGAGTTATCTATCAAACAGTGAGCCCGGGGCATGCGCGCAAGAAAGGGAAGCTCGCACAGCTGGTGGGCAGC
The DNA here is from genome assembly GCA_963693085.1 of Alisma plantago-aquatica. Taxonomy (NCBI): domain Eukaryota; kingdom Viridiplantae; phylum Streptophyta; class Magnoliopsida; order Alismatales; family Alismataceae; genus Alisma; species Alisma plantago-aquatica. The sequence goes on along the minus strand of OY856413.1, from coordinate 356,921,662 downwards.
GTTGACTACTCCAACAATGCGAAGAAGGCACTCTACTTTGACACAAATGACTCTGTTCTAGATGAGGCCATGGAAGCGGTAGCCGCCAGTTCTGGCCTACTCGAAGTCCCTCTGGAGGTTTTCTCCGATCAAAGACGTCCAGTTTGCAAACTGTGGCTCCCTCTGGAGTCCCCTTTCTCCACGAAGGTGGAGGAAGGTTGCCAAAGAGAGGGAGGTTTCAAGAGTTTAAGGTGTCTGGGACCTTGGGTCCTTACCGGGGGGTTTCCTTAGAGGATGGAAAAGGTGGAGGTAGTGAAGAATTGACACGAGGTGCGCTGGGGTAGTGAGGTGGTGAAAGTTGACAGAGGTTGAAGATGATGGTGTGGATATGGTGATTGGGCATCGATGGTTTTGAATTGAGGCAATGTGATGACCAAAGGAGGGTGGCCGGAGCTACTTACGGTCTTATATAGGTGTTTGGGAGTGAGGGCAAGGAAGCCCTAAACCAGCCGCCGCCTCCAGTGTGAGGTGTGGAAAAGAGGGAGTCTGTTCTCCCTGATCTAAGGGCGAGGGAAATTAAGGTTCATTTCGTTGAGTTTGTTTCAGAGAGGGGAAGATATTTTTTCTACCAGAATTGCAAATGAGGAAGAGGATAATTCTTGTGAAAAATCGATCATGTGAGTCAGGCTGTTATCACATGACCAAGTTTGTCGGGAGTAGGAGATGACTTTTTAGTCGTTTGATCTTTCCCTTGATGGCCAAGACTAGACCCCATGGATTATGATATGTGTCTCATCCACATGACACATCAAATGGCACACATAATGGTCGAATAACAACAACTTAGGTCTTAGGGTTAAATAAATGAAACAATGTACATTAATTTCAATTGCTTATAACTCTTAAACGTTTGATTCAATTAAAGTGAATTTTAAAGGAAGCTTCATGACGTAAATATATAACTATGATGTAAATATGAGTGTCAAAATTGAAAGTTGACCATATACATTTGACTATGCATCACAATGCATATAATTCACCTTAATGTGAAGTTAGGGTTCCCATTTTTTGAAATTGATGACTCCATTTGGTCGAATTAGTGAGGGAAATATTTTGAGGGTATTATTGGAAATAAAAAAGTTGTAAAAACTCACTCTATTATAGTAGTCTATAGTGCTATAAATATATCTTAATATTCTTTTTACGGCTTGAAAATGAGAATGTATTGGTTTTGATTGAAATCTAACACAAAATCCAACGTCTAACATGATATACGGTCTAGAAGCAGTCAAATATAGCAAGCTACCAATCATGGCCCTATATAAGGAATCATCAATGGGCTCACCGTCTTCATCCTTGTCAATTTTAGCAGAAGTAGCCATGATTGTAGTAGCATGTTTGCAATTTTCCATACTAAATCATTTTAAAAGTTCCTTGGTGTATTTCTCTTGGCTTAGAAAATTTTTGGTGGGCATTTGTTTATTTGAAAACCAAGGAAAAATGTTAATTCTCCAATAAGACCCATCTCAAATTCTTTTTGCATGATATCACTGAATTGATTACATAAGGAATCATTTCAAGCACCAAAAATGAAGTCATCAACATATGTTTGAACAACAAGAAAATCTGATTCATATGGTTTGAAGAATAATGTGGAATCTGATTTTCCAATGAAGAAACCATTATCAAAGAGATAGTTTTTAAGTCTTTCATACCAATTTTATGGTGCTTGTTTTAGGCCATAAAGAGTTTTATTAACTTTATTAACATGGTCAAGCTTGTAAGAACCTCAAAACTGGGTGGTTGAGCAACATAAACCTCTTCCTCTATGACTCCATTTAAAAAGGCACTTTTTACATCCATTTGAAATAGTTTGATGTCTTTATAAGCAACTAGAGCTAATAACATTCTAATTGCTTCAAGTCTAGCCATTGGTGCATAGGTTTCATCAAAGTCTATCCCTTCTTGTTGATTATATCCTTGATCTACTGGCCTATCTTTGTTTCTAACTACTTTCCCAACTTCATTAAGTTTATTTCAAAAAACCCACTTACTTCCAATGATGGTTTTGTCTTACAGTCTAGGAACTAAGTCCCATACGATGTTCTTAGAAAATTTCTTTAGCTCCTCTTGCATAGCCATTATCTGCTACTCATCTTTTAGAGCTTCATTTACCTTTTTAGGTTCAACAATTGATACAAAGGCCATGTTTGCAACATCTCTAAATGATGATCGGATTTTTACTTTATCGAAAGGATTTCCTATGATTAAGTCTAGAGGATAGTCCTTGATTGATCTAGGAATAGGTTGTTGTGCCTCATCATTATGTTATTCAATTTCAGAATTTTGATCATCTTTTGTTGATATGGTTAGGTCCTCAATTTAATGAGCAATATCGATTAAGTTTCCATTTTCAATTTTATTTTAAACAGTTTGTGTTGTCATTTCATGAAATGTGATATGAATTGATTCCTCAAATTTTCTAGAGATAGTATTGTAGATTCTAAATGCCTTACTAGAATTTGAATATCCCAAAAGAATCCTTTATGTGATTTAGGGTCAAATTTGTCTTTATCATCCTTTGTATTTAAGATGTAACAAGGTGTACCAAAGGTATGAAAGTATTCAACTCTTGGTTTCTTGTTGAAGATGAGTTCATAAGGAGTTCTCATAAGATGGGATTGAAATGATACACAGTTTAATACATAGCATGATGTACTTACTACTTCAGCCTAAAAGGTTTTAGGTGTATTATATTCAAGTAACATTATTCTAGCCATTTCTTGTAAAGACCGAATTTTCTTTTCTAGTATCCCATTTTGTTGTGGAGTGCTTGGTGCTGAAAAATTATGAGTATACCCTTGGGATGTATAAAATTCTTCAAAGATGTGATTTTAAAATTCCCCACCATGATCACTCCTAATGGTGCATATTTTGTTTTATAGTTGATTTTCAATCTTAGAACAAAAGTAATGAATATTCTGATAGTATCATCTTTAGTTGAAAGAAAATGAACCCATGTATATCTACTATAATAATCAACAATAACAAAGTAATATATTTTACCACCAATAGATTGAGTCCTCATAGGGCCAAACATATCCATATGAATAATTTCTAATGATCTAGTAGTATCAATCAAGGTTTTATATTTGAAAGAAGTTTTATTTTGTTTGTCTAGAGTACATGGTTCACAATTTTCAGATTTATTAAAAGAAAGTTTAGGTAAGACACAAACAAGATCATACTTAATCAACTATTTGATAACATGTGAGCTTGCATGACCTAATTTTCTATGCCATAATTGTAAAGGTTCATCATTTGTAGGAAGACATTTTCCAACAATAGCTTGCATAGTTAGGTTTAAGTATATATAGATTTCCTATTATTTTTCCTTCATAAACAATATCATTAGTGTTCTCAATAAGTAGCTTGCAACAAGATTTTTTTAATAGAACAACATAGCCACTATCACATAATTGACTAACACTAATCAAGTTGTGATGCAATCCATAAACAAGTATCACATTTTTAATTAGAAATTTTGTACCAACATTACCTATACCAATAATTTTACGTTTGGCGTTATCTCCAAATGTGAGTGTTCCACTATTCTTTTCTTCAAGTGTTTGGAAAGCCTCCTTGTTTCCAGTCATATGTTTGGAACAACCACTATCAACCACCCAATCCTGCAAAATAGGTAGATTTTGGTACCCATGTGGTGGTCCTTTTGGTTAGGATCATTAATTACAACATTTCATATTTTAGGACAACTTAATATGAAGAGTTCTTTGTAGGCTGAAAGCAACAAAATTAAACATAAACACATTTTTATTATTTCAATAATAGTTCTTGACATAACTACCCTCGGTTGAACATTTCCTTGATCGGAAGTGTTCTCGGTCAAAATAATTGTTAGACCGAGAGGATTTGTCAGAAAATGCAAGTTTTGACATAATTCTCTTTGGTCGATTATTTCTTTGACCAAAAGAGGTCTCAGTCAATAACTTTGTCGACTGAGATGAAGTTCTGTGTGGTTTTAATAAGTTTATCGATTCCAAATAAAACATGTTGTCATTTCCAATCAATTCATGCAAAAATATGCAAGTTAGTCCTTATTTTAGTTGAGATACGACAATATGGATATCAGATTAAAGTTTAGGTCAAATCTCAACTAAATGTTCCATGTTTATATGTTTGTGGTTTGGAACCCAAACTAAATCTTTGTCCTTATTTTTCTTGTCGGTGCATAAAAATGAATAATGTCCAAGACGTAAACAATAATGACAACAAATGAAATCAATTTCATTTCTCTTTTTAACATTATGGTCATGAACTGGGTTATTTTTAGGCACATACATGACTTTAATCTTAGGTACTTGTGTCTTTCTAGCTGTAGGTTTTTATAGGATTTATATTTGGGTACATAACCTAGGCCTCTCCTTCCAATTTGACCAACTGAGCTTTCTAGAATTTTATCAAGAATGTCATTATTTTTCAAGATACTAATATCTTTTTGCAACGTAGCAATTTCATCCATTTTACTTTTAATGTCTAACTTTACTTGATCTAAACTAGATAACAAGCTATCTCTTTCTTTTACAATAACATCATAATCCAAATGAGTACATAGAATAGGTTGAGTTTGAAGATCATTTATTTTAGCAAGCAATTCAACCTTTTCTTGGTAAAGAAAATTATAGTTTGTTTTTAGAGCAAGCAATTTGACATTGTGATCATTGATGGAGGATTTCAAAGTATCTCTTTTAGATATAAGAATATCATTTTCAAAAGAAAGCACATATAATTTAGCATGCAAATCATCATTTGTTTTTGTAAGCTTCTTCAATTTCTTCTTACAATCAACATATTTATCATGTATTTCGTCAAGACTAATAACTAATTCTTCTTTAGATAATTCATGAATGCTTACCTCACTTTATTCTTCATTTTCATCTTCCTTAGCCATGAGACATTCCACTTCTTTCTCTCCACTGTCACTGTCATTGCTTGATTCATCCCAAGTAGCTTTGTAAGCTTTATCTCCCTTGTCTTTCTTCTTGAAGGAAGATTTATTCCCTTTATTGATCTTAGGACATTCATTCTTAACATTCCCTTTCTTGCAACATTCAAAGCACCTATGGGAAGAAGAGGAAGAAGCACTAGAATTATTTTTAGATTTATACCTTTTATATTTCTTACCATTTACAATGAGTGCATCTTCTTCATCATCTCCCTCACTTGTTTCATCATTTTCTTGAGTGATGACTTTTGATTGAGCCTTGTTTGTAGCTTTTGAGGCAATGTACTTACTTTTTAATTTTTAAACTTCATCCTCTAGTCTTTCTTCTTCTTCATGGGTGACTTTATGAGTCTCTAGATTGCCAATGAGCTGCTCCATCCTCATTGTGGTAAGATCATTAACTTCTTTAATGGCCGTAACCTTTAGCTTGTATTTTGGAGGCAAAGATCTAAGGATTTTGGACACCTGATCTTCTTAACTTATATACTTAACTAATTCACTCAAGTTGTTGACAATAAAGGAAAATCTTGCATACATTTCACTAATGGACTCATTAGGTTGCATACGAAATTGTTCAAACTTTTGTTTAAGCATGTTATTTTGGTATTTTAACTTGAGTGGTAGCCTCATGTGTAATATAAAGTTTATGCCATATATCATAAGTTGTATCACATGAAGATAGCCTATTAAACTCACTAAAAGAAATAGAACAATATAATATGATTACCACCTTTGCAATTAATTGAACTTGTTTTACCGTATCGGGATCCCATGTTGCATATTCAGTAGTATAAAGTTCATAAGGTGAATATACCATCCTCCAAAGCTCTAAGTTGATCCATTGAAAGTAGAATTGCATTCTTCTTTTCCAATAGGTATAGTTTCTTCCATCAAAAGGTGGTGACCGAGTCACATGAGTTCCTTCAAGGTTGAGGTTGCTAAGCATGTTGTTCCCCATATTTCAAGACATGTTAGGGCTCCTTGAAGACATGCTCTAATACCAATTGAAAGATATAGATGGGGGGGGAGGTGAATAGAGATTTTTGATACTTTAAAAATAATTAAACACTCAACCAAAGAAGGAGGATGAAACAAGGAAGACACTTCGATTTAGAGTGGTTCCAACCTTAGAATCAAAGGTTTTCAATCCACTACCCAATAGTCTCGAATTGGGATTTTGAAAGTGATTAATTTTATTTACCTCTCAAGCATGTTAAAATAAAATACAATCACCTTCCTTGAAGTAGACTTCACCTAGAAGTAGCATTGACCTCCTTGAAGCAGCCTTCTTTGAAGTAACTCCAAGCCCTTGGAGCACCCTTCTCCTCCTTGAAGTAGCTCCACCACCTTGAGATATCCTTCACCTAGAAGTAGCTCCAACCTCCCTTGAAGCCGCCTTCTTGAAGTAATATCAATAAATCCTTGAAGAATCCTTCTCCATCAAGAAGTAGCTCCAATCAAGCTCCCTTAAGCAGCCTCCATGACTTGGAGTAGCTAAGGAGCACAAGTAGCTTTAACCTGTGAATGGGGATTAGAAGAAAGGAAATGCACCAATAAAGTATTGTGCTTTGATCCTATATCAAGAGTTGAATCTCTCAAACCACTTAGGATGGACGTTTCTTGATGGTGGCTAAGAGGCTATGGCTATACGACACGAGTTTGGAGCTTGAAGAACAAGATGGAAAGTGTTGCTCAATTTTGTTGCTCACTAGAATTGGATTCTCAAGTGTAGCTTGGGTACTTTAGGTATCCTAAGGTCTCTCCTATTTATATATGGTTTGCAAGTGCTTAAGGACATTCTAGGTAGTTTCTAGAGTGTTCTTAGCACTTAAATAGTTGTTAGATAGACAATAGTTGGCTAGCAATGACTAATTTGTTCGTACTTGAAAGAACAATCCAGAATCCTACTCGGTCAAAAAGTTTTTCGACCGAACTGTGTCTCGATTGAGCATTTCTTTGACTGAGCCTGGGTTTAAGGCAATTGCGTATCAACATCTATTTCCAACTCCCAACTCCCAACCACTTGGTCTAACGATCATAAGCTTTGGGCTGAGGTTTGCTCGGTCGACAATATTTTCAATCAAAACTCATTTTAGAGCACAAATATGTAAGGTTTTAAATAGTGCTTAGATGTTTGATTGAGGTGGTTCTTGGTCGATAGAAACTTCGATCGAGGGTGTCTCAGTCGACTGAGGATGTCCCTGTTTCAATCTTTTGAACCACCTATTAAGTGCGTGTTTTAATGGATGACAATGACTCTAACTCTAGGGAAGATCCTAGCTGAGGGTTATAAGTGGATAGGGAAGATATAACACTTGATTTAGAATATATCTAAGTACATGTACATTATATCTTTGTACAAGTGTTTACATTGGAGTACAATCATGAAAACATAAATAATTAAGCACATTTGATCTTCAATGTGTATTGATCTTCTACTTTCTACTTTGTAGGTTCTCCTTATTACCTTGAACCCTGAAATACTCAAATATCATGTTAGATCTACAAGTATAATATTTTTGTCACCATCAAAACAAAGGGTATGTTAATGTCCAATTTATCCAACAATATCCAATCACCACATACTAGTACGTGTCATATACATGCGATATCCCCACAACATAAACATGCAATATAAAACATTAGCTATGATTATGGCCATATCTATTGTAATTCCTTAGATCCTCAAGGAATTACTACCACCTAGGTCTACATCACATGCAAGAACCTCTTGTTGGTGTAGACATGTGCTTCCCAATCCGGGTTGATTGGATCAATTGTTGAACCGCTCATCTCGCCTCTTGGCCGGTCGGTTGGTCATTTGAAATGAACAGTTGGTCGCATGTCCAAATGATGTCTGTATGTCTCCAAATGGTCAATTGGGATCACCAACCAGTTGGCTCACTCCTCCTATGATCCACCCTCCTCGGTCCTCGAACCAATTGGCTTGTCTTGTGAAATGGTCGGCTCCCCTCACGTTGATCGTCATCTTCATCGTTGTAAAAAATGAAGCTATCCTACTTCTATTAAACTTATTACATGGTAATGAGAAATCTCAAGTTACATTCAAGGGGAGAATAAGTAGAAAAGAATAATATTTTACATTGAGAAGAAGAAGGTAGAGACTCGATATGAAAATCGAGATAAAATAGGAATAAAATAAACCATTCAACCACACATAGTTATTTGGATTATTGGCCATAACCATGCTACACATCCACCATCAAAACCAATTTTAGGGCGATATGTATAAATTACGTATATATCATATCATATATCAGTTTGGGATCGTATGTGGTATTTAATAGGATATACATATTAATCATTTTAAATATTCACATAGTATGTAATAAATAAAATCGATAAACCAAAAATCTGATCACATCTATAAATCCCAAAACATAGTAAATTTTGTATGGAAATAACGGTCATAGAGTAGGAAACCGAAACAAAAAATTATATATGTATTCCCCATGACAGTATGATCACATCAACAACTATGTGAGAAGGATGATTTAATGAGTTCGTACCTGGTCTTAGAGCAAGTCCAATGACTATAACTCGTTATAGTATTGCAAAACTCCTAGTTGTACTTGGATGACGTCTGAGCATCTCTTGGTCTTCACCATGAACTACAACTTGCCATTTTCCTCCTAGCAGAAAACACTAATCTCCTTGCCTCTATATTAGTCCACACATACCACCTAGAATTCCTATCATTCTAGTAGAAGAGACAAGAAGGAGTTGTCCCTCTCGTTGGTATACTAGTCACCAACTTGCTCTCCCACAATTATTCTCCCTTGCTATCCCTCCCTTTATTGGGTAGGACTTGCTTACTCTCTCTATTGGTTACTACAACTAGAGAGGATAACGATTGTCAGAGGAAATTGAGTTGTGTTTGAGAAGCCCCCAATACCCCTCTAATCATAGGAGGGGTTAGGGTCTGGGTTCCCAGTTTGTGTGGAAGTGGAACATATTGGAAGATCATGAATTTTCACAACCTACGAGTGGTGAAGCGATCGATTCGCAAGTGAGCCAGTCAGTTAACATGCAATCCGATCGGTTCACTCAACAAACTTGTCATTTCTCCATGTTTATTAATCACATATGAATTGGAAATCTCAATCCAACTAATGCATAACATGATGCCAACACTAATCCTTGATGCAATTGAATTTCTCCATGAACAGGATGTCTCACCCTTGTGAGGTGATCATCTCACGACCCCAATTGGTTGGTTGGTGACCCGAGAAAATTGGTTCACTAAGTGAACCGGTACATTTGCTCCCCAGTTCAGGAAGAACTCAACCAGTTCAATTCATAATCAACCTGACACTCTAACTGGTCATTTCAACACTTGAACCAGTCGGTTGGGAGTTTAGTCAGTTGATTCATTCCTCAAATCGAATACCCAAACACTTTGCTAATCAATTCAATTATCATTCATGATTAAACTCCTCTTCTAGGTGAATTCCTATGTGTGTGACCCTATAAGTCCTATATCACATTGGTAGTGAATGCCCATAACTAGTTCATGACATTACAAGCAAAGAGCGGTGCCTAGTCACACATCAGTGCTATCCAAGTGAATGAAAGGTTGGAGAACAACTTCGACCTACAATGTGTAAGGTGTTATAGTGATTGTATAATTTCTTTGTCTCTGATGTCCAGAATGAACTTGAGGCATGTAATCATCATCCTCTCAATGTTCAATTCATGTTCCTTGTACTAGAGCAAACCGTATGAGATATATGTGACCTCTATATCATATATTGATTCACATGTGCATGCACATGCATTTCTCAGTCTTGCTTATCAAGTGGACAAGATATTAAATTCCAGTACGAGGGATAAATCTCATCTACATCACTCACAGTCAATCCCCATGTGTCACAACTACCCAACCATCACTGTTATGACAATCCTTATTTAGGGTTACGTTGGATGATGTCAAAGTATACCGAACAACATGTGATGAGTGTAGTGACTTCAGGTTTAAGAACCACAATCACCACCTTCACTATGAGAGATGACTATGACCACCAAGTATGGTTTCTGTGTGTCATTCTCAAGGTGTTTCTGTTCGATACATTGTTCCCTAACAAGTATTCATGTGTTTGGTTTGATATCACATGATTTAGTAGTTGAAAAGGAAAGGTTTGACTAACTATTTACGGATGCGTTGGTGTGGATGAGCTTAAGGCTTCAATATTATATCTTTTAGTAGTTTGAGAAAGGACGTCCCCTTTAGTCAACTAAGAATTCTAGTCAATTCTATTTTGGCCCCTAGGACTCCTTATTAAGGTAAGCTTGCTTAGCCAACAAGCCTTCCTTCAATCAAGTATTTCCAAGTAGAAGGAGTGAGCATAAAAAGCGAGTTATATACACAAGGGTCTTCACTGAAGGATGTAAGTGAATTCATAGGCTAATTCTCTTTCGATTTTTATTGCTCCCGAGAGTTGCAATTGCTATATTACAAGTCCTCTTTGGCTTAAGTTGTGAACTTCAAGCCAACAACCTATTTGATATCAATGCTGACTCCATCATGTCTCATATCAAGCTAGCCTTTATTTTCTTTCTCAACTGAGTGGGTAGTCATGGATTGACCCTTTTAGTAAGGTAGGAGTGAAGTAGTCGAAGTCACAATCTCAACATGTCATGAATGATGAGATTCTATCATCAACCAACACACACTCTAGTCATAAATGTTACCGCTGTCTATCTACCTTCCATAGTAACAACCGACTAGGGACACAATAAGAATGTACATACTCTTAACATCCATATGATCTCATTGTTCTAGTCACGTACTTGAATACATGCATCATTGAGTATGTCATTCTTTAGACATTCATTATGTTTCCTCATTATCTCATAACTAAGTTAAACATAATCAATTGGAAGCTTGCCTTTATTATTATTAATCAAATCCTTTATGTAATATGCCATCCAAATCATCATATGATTGGCCCTTTGGGCATACATACCAACAAGGACTCCCTTTAAAATTCATATCGTTATTAATAATTGCCTCATATTTTAGACATGTTAAATCTTTTGAAAACTCTTCTCCTTTGGATATATCATTGTTGACATCTATTTAATCAAATCTTCTCTTGTATTAATTGATGCCCAATTATTTTACTCTACACATACTCAACTTTATGCTAACATCCTCTCATTTATGTGTCTTCCTCTTATGTGTGTTTCTCTCAACCCACCCATAGGTTACACAACCTAAGGCCCATGAAATAGGAGGTGTTTCTCAAGACTAGATTCATGATATCTTTTGAGATGGGTAGGTTTCTCACCACAAATCAATCCTACTAGTTTAGATTTCATATCTCGTTAGTTTGCCTTGGTGGCCCCAATGTCGAACTTGGACAAGAATTTTGTAATATTTAGATTTGCTTTTCTACTACTACAAAACTATGTTTGTTTTACCAATCTATATGAGAAAAAAATTGTGCACCCCTTCTTTTTGAATGCTATTATTATATAGTTGTGAATGAATGGGGTTTTATGCAATTACTTTCTTAAATTAAGTAAGGAGTGGATCCCTCTCAGGTCCCACTCCTTACAATTGATATTTTATAATATGGAGTTCTTGTATGGGAGGCATTGAAATGTCCGTTAATCTATACTTGATGGAGTCTCTTCACAATGAATAAATATTGCCAAATCAATTGGAAAATAGATAGGTGAAAAAAGTACAATCAATCCTCCAAATGGGATCAACATAATCTAAAAATGTAAGGTCTATAGAAACCCTTAGAGTGCCAGTTGGTACAAATAAGAAGTTTATTGCGTCCTATCAAACAAATGAGTAAACATATTTTAGTATACATTTGGTTCACTATGTTGCTAAAATTGGTTGCATATCCAGGATCAATGAAAAATTTATAAGCTTTATCATCAGAGTGTGTTTTATCCCGAATTCATTGAATGTGGGTGGAGTTGGTAGTAGAATTAAAATGATCCTATTGAGGGAATCACCATGCCAAGAAGATAGGAGTTTAGATACTTTATGAGTAGTAATATTGAGGATCAATGTTGTAATGTAGAGATGCAATATGGAGTTGAAAATAGAGCTACCATTCAACCAAGGGTAGAACCAGAAACTATACTATTTTGTATGACATAGTTGGTATTATTGATATATCTTAAAATAGGGGAAATATGAGCCTATCTGGTAGAGTACCACAGATTGTGGGAGTGATAACATTTACTCAAGACACGATCTTCTCAAATTGAGGGTAAATGGAGGCAAAGAGAAGCAATGATCTTAGCAAAACATAGTGTGAGTGTGTATTGATATCAATAATGCCCCACCCACCAATGGTTTTGAGTTTGCAAATGGAATACAGTTGGTCAAGTGTGGCTTGGGTTTGTCTTTGGTGTCTCCCCAATGAATAATTCTACAAATTTTACCGAGATGAGTAATCACAAAAGAGGGAAGAATAATATAGCTAAGGAAATAAGTGATAGTCAAAGTAAGTGAATAACTAAGGAGAGTGAGTTTAGCAGATATATTAAGTGTGGGATTTCCTAAGGGTAAGTTTGCTTCGACAATTTTGGATTATATGTTGCGAAGAACTAGTAGGAAATTATAGGGTGAATGGGATGATCAAGATATTGGATACAAAATGTTTCTTCCTTACATTCAGGAAAAAACTTGTAGAAATCCATGTAAATAGGAATAAAATACATACTACTAATCACAAATTTATTGAAACTGATTTTGAGTCCATAGAGGTGAGAGAAAATGCCAAGAGAGTGGATAGTATTTATGATGTTATGATAATAATATTTGAGAAATATAATGGTATCATCAATATGTCTTATGATGTTCTTAGTACACCAATAGATGACATCGATGAGATTGTTATCACAACCAAGTTTGAACATTATAGAAAGAATATAAGTAACAATGATGAACATATAGGGGGGTAAAGGATCAGCTTGGTGAAGTTCATTTGAGCTAGTAAAATAACCAAATTCAGATCAATTTATGATGATAGAGAAGTCAAAGAACAAACGTAGTTATGGATCTAGTGAATCCATCATGGAGGGAACCCATAACCATGAGGACTATCCATATTGGATGTCCAATTGATGTTGTTCAAATTATTCACGATGTCAAGTTAAAAGGTTGCGAGAGGGTGTATTTTATGTGGCATCTGTGGGTTGTTTTGCTTGCAATATATAGGCATCATGAATGCATTAATCTTTGGTGAAAGTCGTTTGATGTAATATGATGAAGTCCCTAACATGGTTTGAAGTTTGATACTCATTACTTTGGAGATTATTTTATATGAGGCATTGATGAGGTAATAGGTCAAAAATATTTATCTAAAATAGGATCCTCCATTTTCTTTATCAAAGCAATGTGAGTTTAATTCAAGATACCAATATGAGGGGTGATATTTTCATGATGAAATATGCACTTGAAAACATTGTGAATGTTTATTTCAATGTTATCCTATTGATGATGGTATTAATCCAAACTAAATCCAATAAGACTGGGAGATTGATCAACACTAGGACTAGTAATAGCAAGTTTGATCTCCTCAGGGGTGAATGGTGAGATGAGCGAATCTGGACTAGAGATCTTGATAGGGCTATAATTAGTTCAATTAAAAAGGAAAAGTGTAGAATAATTTTGTTTGTAATTGAATAAGATTTGGTAGTAATTCTAGATATGTTTGTATATGCGGTGTTTATTTATATTCATTGTATTATCTATGGAAATGCTTTAACTATGTGAGTGATGTTTGTAGGTGTTGCACATCTTATGAAAAAAATATTTATTCTGCCTTCTTTGAGCCATAGTATTTTGGACCTTTGTTTCTAAAGGTTTTCTTGCATCTAAGTCAAAGGATTAAGTTCATATATAAGATATTAAATACATGCAAGGTTATTGAGGGTAAAACTCTTAGTAGTCATGATATCATTTTCCAAGTTGTTATTCTTTTTGTTGATACTTCCAAAAGTGTTCATATTCTATTTAGTTAGTTTCTTAATATTTGAGGTTATGATGTATTAGGAAGCCCGCAACTACAAAAAAATAATTGACATCCATGTGGAGGGGATTAGGTTGCTAAATATGGGATGAGTGATCCAGAAAAACTCAAAATGACAACATTCAATTTGGGGTTTCTATAAATAACCCACTATGGATGAAACAGGTGACCAAACCATTAATTGAAATGTCAGTGAGTCACAAGAAACATTCAACTAGAAAGTGAACGACTATCATATCATGGTTCCATGGGCTCATCTCACAAGAGACATGCTTGTTATTAGCCTTAAAAGTGATTAGGTCCACCAGAGTGGACCCCTCAACTTCATGTGTGATGGATAATGCTCAAGGAGAAATCTTTGCCTTGAGGGTCTAGCATGCATCACCTACGATAAAAAATTAATTTCAAGATGTTACAGAATAATAAATAACTACTATAATTTTAGTCTTTTGACTACATTATTTTTAAAGCACCTTTGATTATGTTCCAGTAGGAAGCGCTAAAAATACAAGTTTATGATGTTCTTGAGTTTTTAAGAACAACAACTTGAAGACATGCTTCTTTATTAAACAAATATATTGAGGATATGATCAAATCTTCTATCATTGACCGTGGTCTCAATATAGATGTAATACCATGTGCATTTTGTGAATAAGCAATACAAAATTTGGTTTATATCCTCAAAAGACTGTCGATCAAGGAGGAAAACATAAGGCCCATGAAAACCTCTTTTCAGACATACAACACTAAGAAAAATCTTGTCATGTCCAATGAACCAAAGAAGAATATGAAGTTTGGATGGGGATTTAATTCTCTAGAGACAAATCCCATAAAAAGAGTTGTGTTCATTATGCATGAAAAAATTGAATCCTTTATTGACTTTGTATTTGTCACCCTAAGGTATATTAGTGCATGGTTGAATCTGTGGTCATCTAAGACAATTGATCGTCATGCTATTTGTTCACCGAAGCCTATTTCATCGATGGTACATTTAATCAAGTTTTTTTCTCACTCGGGTGTAGAATTTTATAAGCCTCATCAAGTGAGATCAACCTAATATTAATGGGTATAGTCAATTTTGGTTTGTACCGAGAGATAACTATGATTTTGAACTGGGGATCCATCTAATATTTTATGTTAGGCCAATTGTGTGTCGAGGAGGTAATGATGTCCATAATAAGTTTATGTCCTTTGATTGCATAGTGTTGGGAGTATGGGGATTTGTTTCTATTTTTATTTTTAAGAATATATAATGGGGGTCATTTGTTATAATATATCTTCTTACCGTGTTTAATCCAAGTGCATCATTTGTTATCAATGGGGGAGGCTATAAGTTAACTGAACATAAAATGTGAGTGAAGTTTGAGGTTGATTATGCCTCATCCTACCAAACTTTTGGGTCACGATGATGAAGACAACCTCACAAGGTGTATCCTCTTTTTTTCATGATACTCCATAAAATTTTGTGTAGAAGTTTCAAAATTGAGCTAGTGTTTTTGGATATATAGGTAATCAGATATGGGGGAATTCTTGAAAGAGAGGCATTGATGAGCTTGAGGCTCCTACTTTTTTGAGACATTTCATGCACCAAGGAACTAAAATCTTAGTTGTCTTGTCTAAATTGCGTTTCTAAACAATAAATATGTAGTTTGTGAGGTGATAATGGTAAGTCTAGGAACTTCATATGGAAGCTTTTAGTTGGCATTGTATCTTGTCATTACATTTCAACATGTCATTGTTGGATATATAAATACCAATTTTTGAAAATTTATCTAGATGTGGGCATTGAAATACACCTAAAATACATAGGATTTTAATAATATTACAATGATATAGTTTGATGAAAATGATTGGGTCACCAACACATTTTATGGCGTGTCAATCATATATATATATTTCCAATCCTTGTTTAAAGGTCATTCACAAAACCTAATCAGAACTACATGGAGTGGGATCCAAGAAGATTCCACTCATTATATATACAAGAATAAGAGACAATATTACATATGATGGAAATATGTATTTTATTCATCAACTTGTGATACATAAATAAATATTAGCACAAAGTAGAAAAAAAGTCTAACTATTACATTACCACAAAATGTTTCATATACATTATTTCTCACCACAAGGGTGGCATTTCAGAAAGGGAAATGTTCTACAACTCATACGAAGGATTTATAATAGAGGGAAACCTAGTCATCCTCATGGTTATATTCCTATACATGTTCTTTGTGGGTCACCATCCTATAAATCACCCACATCTTCATCATTAGGGAAAAACAACCAGAAGAGGGGAGATAAAAGATAAAGATATGCGGCAGACTATACCAGCGTATGTGCATGAAAAAGTTATTATGGGCATTATAAGGATTTTAATTACAAAAGAGGGTGTTCCCTACAAGAGGGGGGATAAAAGATAAAGATATGCGGCAGACTATACCAGTGTATGTACATGAAAACGTTATTATGGACATTATAATGATTTTAATTACAAAAGAGGGTGTTCCCTACAAGAGGGATTTGTATACATTTAAGTAACTTCAATTAAAATCTCATCAAAAGAATGAAGTATATGTTTTACAAGAGAGATAAGGTTTTATAGAGAATCTTGCCATTAATCATTCCATTGATCAAAATAATTATATAGTGGCATGAATATAAAATAAACTAGATATACCTATGAATATCTAAGACACCTTAGGATCATTGGCCAAAAGTTGGATGGAAAGGCATAGCCAAGGAGAAAATGCACATCCACATATTTATAAAAGGGTGTCAAGGTTCACCCTAGACTAAAAAGATATCATATAATATATGGTTGTTCATAAGCATCTAATATAGATAAACCAATCCAAATTGTTGGATCAGAGGGCTCTAGGGGGGTCAATTGTGCTTCAAAACTTGCACAAGAATAGCTAGACCTTCAATTTACTTCAACTAGGCATAATTGCAAATAGTCTTTTATGGCAATCTAAACATGCATATCAAGGATGAGATAAATTGAATCAACCAATTGAATAAGTTGTTTTAGTGTGGCTCCACTCTCCAAGCTAGGAGAGAGTCAGTCCACTACCTCGAGAGGTCAAGCTCTAGGATTTCTTAAGCTTGTCTACTCCTTATATTCACTTATAGCAATTACAACAAATGACCTTCCATTTTTGGGACAAGGATACCCAACTTCCCTTTAAGGCCAAGGGATCCAACAACCTTACAAAAAAGGTCTTACCTATAGAAGATCTAGTCTTCTACCTCACCAAGATCTTTCCCACTCTTGCAAGCAACTAGATGCCTTCACCAAGGAGATATCCTTCTTGCACTGAGTCTTTTGCCTTGAAGGATTTACCCACTAAGCTCCTTGGATCTTCCACCTTGTCCTCCTCCTTCACTCAGAGAAGCTTGAAGCACCTTCTTCTACATCTCAAAGAAGCATGCACCTCCTTCACTTGTAGAAGCCTTCATCAACATGATCTTGAAGAAAGGGATTGGGAAGGAGAAGCTTTGAGAGATTTACAAGAGTACAATGAGGTAGCTCTCTCACACAAATCCTATCTCACTTGTATGGATGAAATGAAGTGTAATCAAGAGAGAAAGGGGCTCAAGTGGACTAAAAGCACTCAATATGACAAGGACCTTGAATAGCATGAAAAAGCAAACTTTAATGAACTCCAACGGGGCCTATTTATGGTTGGAAGCGTCCACTAGAGTGTGGGAACACTTTTGAATGTTTTCTAGCCATTTGGAGGGTTGAAATAGATATTTTTTTTTGAGTTTTTCAATATTCTAATGGTTGGTCCATATAGTGCATTTGGTCAAGTTTCAATAAAGATAACTCGATCGATCACACTATGCGAAAAAGCCAATTTAAACTATCGGTCGAGTTTGTCTTGATGGCAACTCGATCGATCGACTTAAATCGGTTCTGGTCTACACATGGATCGATTGAGTTTAGTGAGTGTGCAACTCAACCGATCAAGACCATTCTCAAAATCCATTAAGGACTAGTCGAGTTTGTAACTCGACCGGTGAAGTGCCTGTAATGAATTTTACAAAATGACTTTTAAGTGATCAACCATTTGAATTAAGTGACCCTGATCTTTTCTCATCTTAGTTACAATTCATATCATCAAAACAAATGATTACAAAATTGATCTAAGGTGATTTGGAGTGTTTTCCCGAATTGCACATTTGCATTGCCATGGACTTGAACTAAAACAAGCTAGGGCTTGATTGATTTAATCCTTTTCATGTACCTGATGCCTGAAATCAATCTCAAATAAACATATTAGATACATATGAATGGAATGGTTAAGTCATTATCAAAATATGAACAATGTGTAACACTTAGGTCAACACAAATATCATGCACACAAAATAGTGGCAAGACAAAACTGCTTAGTCAATATTACGTTATAAGGATGTTTAAAATATTCAATGAACTCATGCAGGAGGGGCCAAGTCAAAATATTACTCCAACATTCACAAATGGAACGAAAGTTTATTAAACACAAACTAGGAGATTTCAGTTAGGGTTTCAAAAAGAGAATATACAATAATTTTTCTTATTATTGAAATTAGGATCTCAGTCATTTCAATACCCAAATGAAATAAGGGAATTTGACATACATGATCTTCATGTATTAGTTTATTAAAAAGAATTGGTCCACAAAGTCAAGTTTTTATCCTAGAAACACATGAATTATGTTATATTGTTATGCATATATGAACTTGTGTATATATTCCTAATATATCTATCACATCGATCTTATCCTAGACATGATAACTTACATGCATATTATGATTTTTATAATCTTATTTAGTGAAAGTATGATCCATTGGATATCTATTTTGTTATACGATCCAACTTTTGTCACATGAGTATAACAATGTTTAAATTGCATATATCTATCAGTAACAATATGAAATACTCCACTTTAGGTCTTAAAATGTTATTCTCTCTCTAATATAATGTGATTACATATTATGACAAACATCATATTTATCATGTATATTAGTGTGTATACACATTTTATTATCTATTTATTGAATGTCCCTAATACAAGTATCTACTATTTTGACAAATGAAAGTAAATTCCAATATATATTTAACCAACATGCCATTTGCACCTATATTTATAAAGCAACCTTCTCAAAAATATTTTCCCCTCATATTCCCTTTTATTCTCAATTGATCAATCTTGATAGATGAATTCCCTAGATCCATATGTGTTTAAAATTACCACACACACAAGAGCGCATACACACACACACTCTTATACACACACACACACACTCTCTCTCTCTCTATCTCTCTCTCTCTCTCTCACACACACACACACACACACACACACACACACATATATATATATATATATATATATATATATATATATATATATATATATATATATATATATATATATAGTCAGGCTAGAATACACTCGAGTGTACAGATCACGCCACACACCCCAATGGTGTTTGCCTATCTAGACCATGTTTTTCCAAAATATAATCCATTGATCTTCATGGTTACAATAATAATAGATCACATACAAAATTTGAACTAATTTGGATGAGTGTAACTCACTCATCCAATGACAACAAAATCGACGCACAAAACTAATTTGAAATACATGATTTTTGCCTCCTTTAGATGCATGACCTGTAAGTGTCCAAATGAGCTAAAATTTGTTATACAGTATGTTCTTATGATAATTAAGAAGATCAAAAGTTTAGATTTTAAAAAAAATCATTGCATCTTCAAAAATGACTGAGGTGTACGGTGCCTCTGGTACACACGAGTGTACACTAGCCTGACTCATATATATATATATATATATATATATATATATATATATATATATATATATATATATATATATAATTGAACTAACAAGTATAGATATGTTGTTGACATGATTTTCCTACAAATCATATGTTTTATGATAACACATCTATTATATCCTAACCAACAGGTTTTCTCAAACCCAAAATTGTAGAAATTGTACTTAGCTAATGTGAATACACTAACATATATGCATACCACTAGGAAGCAGTAAGTTGTAAAGGTAATTAATCAATTTTATAAATTGATATAACTATTTTTATATCCATGATATCTTGATAACCATATAGATCAATATCTAAGAAATCATTATTAATTATTTTTATGAACCATTAGTTATAGCATATGAAGAATGTTGATATTGTCAACTATTCCAAAAATTGATGTTAACACACCGATCTACAACTTGATACCCTTACTTTTAATGGATATACCAGTTCTTTTTTTAGAAAATCATTTAACATACCATTATCTTCATTAGTCCAAGCATCACCTAAGTTAATAAAGTAGTCTATCAGTTAATTAATGCTTTGATAATATAACTTGTGGGAAAGAAACCTTTGCCTCCATCTCCTTCGTCTATTTGTTCATTCTCTCTCATGTCTCATAATACTTGTAAACTCATAATGCTATTCACCACCATGAGTGGCTAAACATATAGCTTCAATTTGGGATGGCCACTAAGGCTCTCCCAACATGTAAATACTTATATCCATTGAGTATATGCTCTTAGCAATGCTTATCTCCATACTCTTGGTCTTAATATATCACTTGTATGATTATCTACCATCTTGTGATGTTTGATTGTTGTTTCCTTTAAAAGAGTAGTTCTAACCTTATCTAAGTGTTATGGAGTTGCATGAATGCATGATAATGTTGGAATTCTTAAGCTAATTGTCATATGGGTATATTGTGATTGTTTATTTGCCATCTTAAGAGAGAGAGACAACCTTATGATCTAGATATATCTTAAGATCAAGGGAGGAGTGAACAAACATATATAATGATTTTTTGTAATCTTGCTAAGGGTATACCATGGTTCTGGGTATTGCATGTTGGTGAAAGGCCTCATGCGGTGAAATCCAATCCAAGTTCTCATCCATACTTTTTATATCACTCTTTGTTTCTACTTATTTTCTTATTTCACTTCTTGCCTTGTTTTACTTTGTTTGTTCAGTTTGGAGTAACATCTTTCCCTAAGGAGCACCAAACTTAATCATACTCTTTGATTGGTGTAATTGAATCAAGATTCTACGTTCTTAACACATACCACTCATTGTCCCTACAGATCAAGCCCAATTTACTACATTGGACCCCATATAATAGTTACGAGGGCCTAAGTGTCGAGCTATAAATTTAAGAATCAGACTACTCTAGTTCTGATCATTATTGGATGTGTGATTTAGGCCGGTCAACAATCTAGACGATTGTTGTGTTTCAGTTTCAAAATATGAAAGTCTTAAACATTGCATAATCTGTTATCTTATATATGAGAATTAAGTATATCATTATGTAGGAATACTCAAGTGTTAATATCTAAAAGTTGACAAGCACGGATTGTCTTACCTAGAATCATATGTGATTTGTTTCCTTGACAAGAGTGGTCTTTATTTAAGTCCTTATAATGTTGCATGGAGACAATGTCCATGGTCTAGATGGTTGAGGAAGTTACACAGACCCTCACAATTGCTAATCCTAGCTCACTCATCATATCTACAAACAAAATTTCACATACCTTGCTAGTTTCCCTAGTATTGAGCTGAATTCGCCCAAGGAAAACTCAACACTTGACATTGCAGTTGCATCCTCAGTTAGCTAGTGAGATACACCACCTATATGCAAATCATGAAACACATAATAGTTCATCTATTGTTTTATCATAATTCTAAAGAACCCACAATGTATTGATGATGTTTCTTGTCATAGGTGTCAAGCAACATAGAAGGATGCATGTTACTCCTTGAGTCTTGGTTAAGCAACATGGAAAGCTATGGGAAAGAGATTTTTGGTGATGAGATTCTCTTGCCAGTGGTCGTTTGTAGGTTTCTACATGTTCATATTTCCTTTCACCCAAAGAGATGA
The DNA here is from genome assembly GCA_963693085.1 of Alisma plantago-aquatica. Taxonomy (NCBI): domain Eukaryota; kingdom Viridiplantae; phylum Streptophyta; class Magnoliopsida; order Alismatales; family Alismataceae; genus Alisma; species Alisma plantago-aquatica. The sequence continues at coordinate 356,899,710 of OY856413.1, read as the reverse complement.
GACCCTTATATAATGGGAGGCCGCTAAGGTTAGGAGTTCTTTTAATAGAGTTTCAAGGAGTTTTGATGAAGAATTTGTAGCTCTTGATCCTTTTCATGAATCTGAGGTAGCTGGCGAATCATGATCCTAGAGGAATGTAGCTGGAAGTGGAAAGGAAAAGGATGTGATGACGTTGTGTAGGTGATAATGGTGAATAAAAAGTCTATTTCATAGTTGGTTGGTGGGCACTGGGGCCGTTAGCGACCACCGTCATCCTACTAAAAATGATGCGGATACAAGGTGATAAGGTGTGTTTTATGGTACAATGTAATAAATTTTCTTGGGTTTGCAGAGAGACAAGGGTTGATGGACAAGAGTGTCCTAGCGTCGTAGCGACCCAGGTGGTGGAGGTAGCATGCCACCACATGTGTCTCAGCTGGTGCTACAGTTATAGGCGATAGATCCACACTATCAAGCCATGAGAGAAATCCATGGTGGTTACTAGAGTTTTTTTGGCACAAGGAGAGAAGAGGGATGTAGAGGAAGAATGGGAGAAGAGGGGAAGAAATAGGGAAGGGGATAAATGGATAGTCAAACATAAGGGAGAACACGTGTCGAAAATTACTAGTAGGAAAGAAGTGTTCTGTTTGCAAAAGGAGACATGCACATGACAAGGGAAAAAATAAACAAAAGTTAGAGGAAAAATTGATATGAGTAATTAATAGTCAACGGACACCTGTATTGACTAATGTTTTCTTTGTTAATTCATATGGGAGAGTAATTATTGTCAAGTTATTCCAAAATTTTCTAGGTAGACTAATTAGGATGTGAGAAGTCCAAGTTTATAATCAGTTCTGCCTTTTCAGAACTTTGTCATCTTATTATATTACATGCATATTAAGTCTTCACTTAAGTCATTCATTTATCTTAATTAATTAATCATGACCCAACCATTTTTATTATTTCCACTTCTTTCATCCTTAGATCCTAGCGTGGTACTGGAGTGTAAAATTAGGGTCAAATATAATTAATTAATAGATTATACATAACTCCATGAGATACTTAGTTATTTAAGTTATTCTAAGGAAAACATACACAAGGATTTTTGTTAAAATATTTTTAATGACTTCAATTAATTCTTATTTGATTAATTCAAGGAAAAATAATAACATTAACATATTTCAAACATTATACCTAAGGACGGAAAAGTTCGGTCTATACATCCCCATCGAGTATGTTATATTTGTTGTACTTTCCTATCTATCAACCCATTAGTGGAGTAAAAATCTTAGGTTTCTCATATCTTGGTGATTTAACACCTGTTCAATTTTTTTTGATATAAAACTAAAGTGGTGAGTGATCTTATCCTTGTCTTTTACCCTTTTCATTTTATGTCAACAGTGGGATTTGACCCCTTACTTGTTATGGGGTGAAACACAATTGATGACTGATTATTTAGAAACCACCTTCCTAACTTCATTGTCTTCGCCTTTCACCTATGAGTCTTTGGGATATCCTTCATCTAGATGATAATATCCTTGAAATGTAATGTTTCTCCTTTAGCATATCTATATTTGACCTATATTTATTTAACAAAAAGGGCCTCGTTGAGATGAGTTTTGAGTTCACTACACAACCTACACGCATTGGCTAAATCTCCTTTTTGGCGCCCAAACTATAATTGTGCATAATATATATGTATGTACTTTGCAAATCACAATTTCAAACCAAACGAGTGTCGTTCTTGGACATAAATTTGGTTGTATAAATATATATGGACGAGAAGGGAAATTGTAGTAAAACGGAATTGGAGGAATTAGAATCGAAGTATCATTCGACTATTGAATCCAAGAAGAACTTCTCAGTTTCGGAGTAAGTCAAGAAAGAGTGAGGGAGGCAACATGTGCCACATAGGGTATATATCAATGGTGGTGAAGAAAAAAGAAACAAAGGATGAGGAAAAAGTAAAGGACTTTTTCTTTCACTTGGTCGGTTGCATCCGTGGTCAAACTAACACGTCAAGTTCAATGAGCTACTTTCGAAGTAAAAACATTCAAATGGATATAAAAAACTGCATAATAAACTCCACGTTTTATGAAAGGATAAAAGCTTCATGGATTGAGATTCCTTAATCGAGATGGTTTACTACTGTGTATGGAAAGTACGGTGAAACTTTCGCTATATCAGGCAAATAAAGCAAAATGCTACAAGATGATTATAGAATTCGACTAAGCAAAACAGCTTATCAATTTCATGCATCGTTCTTACAGTGCAAGACCAAAGAAACTACCTCTTGCCTCTTGGATAACTCCAAGGAACAGTAAAGACAAGATGAACAGCTCACTTGGTAATGAATCCGCTAACTGCGGTTATGTAATCAGACTCAAGACGATCGAAGATCCGAAAGACTTCTCGTAATAACAGCAATGTCGCATAGGGCGCTCCAAACGTGGTTATGCTTCCGTACCACTGTGCTTCTAGCTAGGCTTCATGTTACCATTGGAGAATTGGAAGATGAAGATCGGGACCCAAGGCTGAAGGCGCGATGATCAGCACACTGGAAGGAATCCCAGTTCTTCCGGCATCGTGGTTGCAGCGGCAGCAGCGTCTTGTTGGTGTTCTGCGGCAGGGGACCGGTCCAACGAGCTCGCGGTGCTCTCGACGGTGAGAATAGCGCACCGTCCAAACTGCTTAGAATCTCGTCGAACTCAAATCCATCAGTACTGTCGTCGGAGGTGACGCCAAACTCTGGACCAAGAACTGGCAGGTCGACTTCTGGTGATGCAATCGCCTCACTCGAGGATGAGGTAGAGGAGGAGGTGCCGGCATTACACTCACTGCTGGTGAAGGAATCCGGTTCGCTGAGCAGCTTGTCCCCGCCAGCACCCGCGAAATCTTCCGGCAGGCAGTTCGGCAGTACTGTGGCGCCCTCGTAACGTCCGGCGCAAGGTGTGGTTGAGGTGCATGCCACCGGCGCCGCCGCGTCTTGCGCGGATTTTCTGGAAGAAGCTGGACTGCCATCCCTGTCGTCGGTGTCGGCGCCGTGCAGTGGACCAACTAACAGCATCTCGTCCACAGACGAAGAACTCGTGCTCATGCAGCAAGTTGGGGAATGGAGCTCAGCAGATTCGCCGGAGACGACGCCGTACTCTGGACCAAGAACCGGCAGCCCGTATTCGTCCAAAGACTCCGCACTACTTGCCGTCGACCATGAGATGAAGGGGGAGGCGTCGTAGCAGGGGGAGCTCGTGAAGAAGTCGGGGCTGAGCAGTCGACCACGAGATCCCACTGGTGACAGGAAAACCGGTTGCGCCGCCGAAGGGCGCTGCAGGATACCGTCATGCTGAATCGTCGGCGAGCTTTTGGCCAGCATTGCACCTCGTGAAGGATTCTTTACGCCGCCTCCGGTGTAGGCGTTTCTGTCGACGGAGTGAAGCCTGCCAGCAGCCGTCACCCATTCGTGATCGCCGTTGATGAGGCCGTACAACTCCCGGCCGAGAATCTCCTCCGGCGTCACGAGCGTGTAGCAGGAGCAGAGGCCGCCGCCGCAGCCAGCGTCACACGGAGGGAGGCGGAGCTCCATCTTCTCCGCCAGGGCCGAAAAGTTACGGGATCAGCCCGGCTGGTATCTTGATTGGATTTTTGAAGTGGTACTGGATAATTCGTTCCTGAAGTAATAATGTATGCCGGTTTATCGTTATATAAGCTGGGTTGCGCACGTACTTGCCTGGAGTGTCGACTCCTATAAACTGTGGCGGAACAGAACTAGTCAGCGCTAATAACTGCCAAGTAACGAATTAACTAACTGAAACGCCGGCAGTTTCCAAAATCGCTAATCGATTAACCAATTTTTGACTTCCGGAGAAATCGGCGCCTCGAACTCGAACGGAATAAAACGCCTTTCAGAAAAGGACATTTTCTTGGTATATCGGAGGAGCATACATATTTAAACTCCGGAGTTATTAGTAACCTATTATACTTGACGAGGATAGCAGATTGACAAGTCGTATACGAATTGCAATATAACCAGTAACAAATCGTATAAAAAACCAAGTAACAAATCTAGGCCTTTTGGGATGACTTCAACTATCGAAAGTGTTTCATCACCACTATATTAGTGCTACTTCAGTAAAAACAAATATCATTGATAGCTCATTCTGTGGGCCGTTTGAAACTAAATATTTCATCGCCATAACACAATCCTCACAAAACAGAGTGTGTTCGTGAAAAGTGAGTAAGCCTTGAACATTGCTCGTGCATGCATAAAATCAACTCAGGAACAAAGAAGAAAGGACAACGGTGGAGTAGCTCCATGGTGATGATGGAGGAGATACACAGTGAGGTTCGCTCTAGCAACTAGGAAAACAAAAGGTAGTGCATTCTTTAATACTCTGGACCAGGTAACACAACTCTCAAACATACAATTGATACTAGTGCATTCTTTAATACTCTATGTGTAGATCTGATGATATTAGGATTTGGAAAAAGTAAACTTGAGGACCAGAACTTTGTTAAAATGAAAGCATGGTTTAAACCTAAAGCTTTTGGTACATGTTATCATGCACAAGGAAATAAACATCATGGTTGCAGGAAACCCAAAGTTTGTCTCATTTTTTATGTATACAATTTTCATTATATAAAAGATAGGATTAGCATGCAACCACATGCTAATCAAAATAAAGAGTTGTGGCTGAACAAAAAGATCATAGAAACGCAGAAGCACCGACAATGCCATAGATTCAATGATGAGGGATCTAGCACACTAGATAAGAAGCATAACGAAAGGATGGCATTTCATATGAAACTAAGGGGGATGTACCCCGGCAGTAGGTCTTTATAGAGAAATGATGGTCTTGAGACTTCACTGGTCTCGTCCAGAATCTCCTCAAGAATGTAGGTTTTCTCTGTGAAATTGCAGTCTCTCCATAGTGAGAAGGATGATTCTTATTTTCCTTTGTGAGGGACTCTATATTTTAATCATATGCAAAGTAAAAATATATGACATGTATGATGGATGTCTCTAATAAGTCTATAAATATCATGTCTATCATTACTGAATTTTCTGCTATTACTTTCAGCCCACATAGTACAAGTCATTGAGGCCATGAGAGTTTTGTGTTGATAGTTAACTTGGCCCTTGAGTATATCTGATTTTCCTACATTTGGTTCAGAATTCAGGTTGAAGTAATGTTCCTTTAAAGTGGTAGATAAAGGACAATAAAAAAAGTCTTGTGTTTCTTCATGTTGAGTGCATAGAAGGAAAATGAATGAACCATGAAGGCCTATTTTGCACATATTAAGATCGTTAGAATTTTGTCATACTAGATGATAGAAATGAGAAGTTTTATTTTGAGTGGAGAAGTGTCTTCCCATATGTATTTCATTGGGAAAATATATCCTAGGTACATATAGAAGAGGTATGCTTGCTTTGGAGAGTACTTGACACCACATCTCTAAGTGATACAATTTTTGGTATGGGTTTTGAGTTGCTGAAGAATATCAGACATTGAGTCTTGTTGGAAATGAGAATGGAGAGTTCTTTTGAGGAGTTTATGACGTTGCTACCTAGAAGTGGTAAAGCTTTTTCTACTTTGATATGAGACAATGTGTATGGAATATTGATGTGGAGTATTTGATATCATATGGGAAGAACATGGAACCAAGGGTCTGTCTAGAGCTTCAAGTTGTCAGTGCAATGTGGTGAGGTGTTTATGTTGTATTTGATGATGAATAGGTTGTGATTGATGTATTCCCATAGTAGGGATGCACCTTGTAGTTTGACCATCCTCCATGTGAGTTTTCTTATTATATTATTTATTTGTCACAAGATCATTGAAAGATGGTTGAAATGGAGGAGTACAACTGGATGTACTATACAACTAGTCATGCTCTATGGGAGTGAATGTTGGGCGGTGAAGAAATAAGGTCTCAACAAGATGACCATGATTGAAATGTGTATGCTGAGGTGGATGTGTGGGAAGATAAGAAAACATTGCTTGAGAAATGACTACATCAGGAATAAAGTGGGGGTGGCGAGCATTGAGGACATTGTGCGAGACTGACTCAGATGGTATGGACATGTGCAACACATATCGACTAATGCGCCTATACGAAGCAATGCTATTGAGTCAAGCACAATTAACATAAGAAGAGGAAGGCCTAAATTAACGTGGGAAGAGATTATAAAGAGAGATTTTGAATCTCTACATCTCGACCAGAATATGATCCATGATGGAGCTGAATGGAAATAAAAGATCCATGTAGTCGACCCCAACAAAGTTGGGATTGAGGATTAGATGATAATGAGATGACGAAGACGATGACGATGATGATGAGTATTTGTTAGTCACATGTTCTTTCAAAATGCATTCTCTATCAAAGAATGAAGTTGTGCTAGTTTTGTGAATCAGGCACAAGGCATGAGTTTTTATGTTAATGATGCCCTATCCCCCGTAGATGTTTGGGGCACACATATTGTCTCATTTTCTATGGACGTGGACATCAATATTTTGAATCCCCAATTGATAAAAATAACAAAACATGTTCCCTAGAAATATCAAACAATATGAAAATTCTTTGATACCACATACAAACAACAAAAGAGAACACAAGGGCAACAATAATAACAACAATGTCAGTAAAAACTACAATAAAGACTATACCATTTGTTAAATCATTACCATAATAAAATTGGAGTTCAAATATAAAAAACAAGTCTTGGAAGACCTGGACAAATCAAATCAAAAATACATTCTCAGTCTTGAATGTCTATGAAAATCATGATGTAAAGGGTAAGAGAGAGATTGTTGATAGAGACCACATACATTACTCTAATGCTATTTGTCCGGACACTTATACATGTATTACTAAGGTATTGATGTGTTATGATGTACATACTGAAAACAAATAGGAAAAACCATGCATGTAGTTTGCACATCACCACTGATACAACCATGCCACCTTTTCTTAACAGTAATGATCACACTACTCATTCTAACCATGAGGAAAAGTTATAGACATCTAACCACATAAAGTCATATCATTTCCAATTTTCTTCACTAATGAACAAGTCTCAACTGATAAACCATAATACTTTCTTCTCCTTCTATAATTATCAACATCCAATGCCTTTCTCTGAGGAAATCAATTATCAAAGTTCTACCAACATTGATGTTTCAGTAACCTCCACGAGAGATAAAGGTTATGTTTTAGAGAATACTCATTATTTCATTTCTTTAATGTCTGGATAAAGCAACGATCACATCATTTTATGTCACTAAGAGACTGGGACATACACTAAAGGGTATGTCATTTACCAAATTTAAATCATCTTCAAACACCAACTCATTTACACCTTCCCAGAGATCACACTCCTCTGGACCATCTAGTAGGCCTTACTGTCATTGTTTCGAGAAAAGTGGGGTTCAAGTTAAGACATATATCAAAATGAAGGTGAAAATGGGGGCATCCTTGACTAGAAAAGGTTGGCATAGGATGAATCACTATCTTTTGTCTCCTAGGCCATCTTTCAAATGTCAAGATCTTCAAACTAAGCACAACAACACTGGGAGAAAAATCCATTATTTCCACACAAACTCCCTTTAACCATACAATTGCACCAAAGAATTTTACCAAATCTTAATTACAAAATACTCACAAATGCCTAACAAAGTCAGACTTAGGCCTAGACAACACATATACATTGTACATATCACTAAAGAAGAACCACTGAACTTGTAACACCCTTAGATGATGTTCTAGACTACCCCTCCATACATGTTTTCCTTAAAAGGAGTAACACAAGAATGAACCCAATGGCGAAGTCAAACAACAATTCCAACAAATATCAGTTCCTCCATGATAATGGCCATTTACAACATGAAAATGTTTTGATATGTAGGGAAGACACCATGAACACCTAATTATATGACCATGACACAATAACCAATCACCCACCATTATAGGATTGAAGAAAAAAATCCCTAAATCCAAGTCTACACTAACACAACAATACACAACCAAACCCACAACAATATATTATATCAACATGTGAGAAGAATAGACCACAACAAAAAGCGAAACCAACTCATGGAGAAAATGGTATGTGGGATATGGGTGGAACCCAATGCAAAAAAACCCAAGGAAAGACAAAGTAAACATAGAGGGGCAACATGCAAGATAAAGATGACCTAATGAGATGAAGATCAATGACCTCATAAACAACAAAAAATGTTAAACATAAGAAAACACAAAAATAGTTTTCTTTTAGTACCAATCTCCATGTTTTGAATCCACTAAATTTATTTTATCATGGCAAGACTAAAGCTCCTTTAAAGACGTCTCAAATAAGATCGATATTTCACTGTGCAATGATTCTAGTGCTAACATGCCTTTTCTGCATTGAGAAGCACTTGGGTTGGTCTAACAATATACCACAAACATTAGCCGATACACATCTCAATTCTCTTTATAGTTGAATTCTTTTATACTGATCCACTACATAGTATCCTATTTCATAATGAAAATATCATCACAAAATGTTTGTAGTGTTGGTTCAATGTCAATGGAACATATGATTAGGAATTTCATTTGAGTAGATAAAATACAACTAAAGAACAACTAAAAAAAGGGGGAAACCAAATCATAAATTGGATCTACAATCATGCAAATGGGAAGAATGGAAGTTATTCTTATGTATTGGGAATAAAACTGTGCTATATACTAATAATATAGTAATATAACATTCTATAACACTTGATTATCATTATTACTAACAATTTGATTGATCTCTCTCAAAGATCTATGGAAATCATGCCTAAAAAAAGTGTATACTTTGTAGAGATACATAATCTAGCAATGGCTACTATATGAAACCTTGGTTAATAGGTGGGAATTTAAATTACACTAGATATACTAATGAGAGGTCACAATAATATGATGCAAATGATCAACACCATCATAATATGAACAATATTATACATTAATAGCGATCGGCAATATCGCTGATATCAATGTTAGCATATCTCGACTTACATGGTCAAGAGTACAACATGGTCCAACCCGAAAAGATTTGTATGCACCCAGATTTGGGAAGACCATTACCAACTTAGGCCATCCCTTGTAGGGGTCCACATTATTTGAGAATACATGCCTATTATATTGAACACCAAATTTATACCTTGGGATCCACATAGATTCACAACAAAAATATTTTCAACCAACCACAATCAAAATAATTTACTTGCACAAGATCGACACTTCAATGAAGGCTTAAGAGCACCAGAAGGTCTTGATAAAAATACCAGAAACCTAAGGCTAAAACTAAAAATTTGAAGTTTTAGTTTAGGTAATATACGTAAGATACTAGACACCCGAAAAATCATATAGTTAATCTTGAAAATTGGAATGACCTTGTAATTGATTATATCAAGAACCACATAGAAAACATATTATAAGATTGGATATTCTTTGCAATAAAAACCCAATATGTAATATCTTAAAGAAAGTGACAACAACCCATTTTTCCCATAAAATATGTCATGACATAAAATACCTACACATAACTGCTCGCTTAAGTTTGATAGAGGAACAAACCATAATATAACAAAGTTTTATCAGTCATATCACATCATATTAAAAAAAAATTCAACCATAGGCACACCTAGAAAATGATTGTTGATTGTATAATACACTTTTAGGACACAAGATCTTACACCTCAATAAACTTATACAACAATTCATTCAATGGAAAAAATGACTCATTCAGTCTAGGTATTGGCAAATGTGCAAGGCCTGATGGTTTTGACATGTCCTTCTATAGACAAAACTAAGACACTATAAAAAAATTTCTTTACAAGATATACAACAAGTTCTTTGAGAATTATAGTTCCACTGGCATTTAATATTAATTCAGGATCACATAGAATATGTATAACCCTATAAAAATTTGCTAATTCCAAAATTTAGCATGATCAACAACTCACACAAAAGAATTTCCCCTCATCTCTAGTATGAAACATAATATGGATCATATTACCAACATGGAAAAAAATTATTTATTAAAAAGACACAAAAGTTAGGATATTTGCATTATGGAAAATGAAATTCTTCTTACGTAACCAAAAAATATTTTAATGTTCATCCCAAAATACATTTCAAGAAAATATTTGAAAATATGAATTGGGATTTCCTCCTTCTATTTCTAAAAGGGTTACCACTTTTTGAACAAATGATTATTTATATTAAATCTTTCTTAAGATCTGGTCACTCATTGGTCCTGATCAACATATCTCCCTTTAGAGATTCTGAAAGCTCTATGGACCTAGACAATGGGACCTTGCATCTCTTTACATGTTTGTTATTGTTAATTATATTCTCACTTGTATGTTCATAATTAGAACATATCATGGTATTTTATCGAAGATAGATAACCTATAAAACCACCAATCATCCAACTTGTCAATGACACTATTTGTTTATCACTCTAGATGATGCCAACATTACTAACACCATTAGGATTTTGGGAATATTCCAACATCTTTTGGGATGTAAAAATAATATAAAAAAATGTACCATGGATGGTGTTGGTATTGACAATGGGAATTTCAACAGATAGGATGACATATTACAATGCAAACTTGATATTTTCTCTATTAAGTGTGTAGGATTGCCTTTATAACCATAAAAACTTCCTTGTGATAGTGTGAATCCTGTTGTGAATAGAATGACCAATAGATTAGAAACACAGGGAATGAAATGCCTCACCAAATCTAGTAGACTAACAATTAATCAATGCTTCCCTTACATGTATACCCTCCTACCTCCTCTATTGAGTTCCACTTCCTTACAAGGTGGACAAGAATATATACAATATGTGAAGATATTTTTAATGAGGTAATACATAGGATAAAAAGATCTAAACCATCAAATGTTTCTTACTCAACCAGCAAAATTTGTGAGGTGTATACGAGTAATCAATCTCAAACTACAATCCAAAGTATTATTAAAAAATGATTGGAGTTTTTGGATTAAAAACAAGGTCACCACTTGGATCAAATACATTTGAAGTATTTGTTATAGGAAAAACCCCACTAAAACAAAAATAATAAATATTTTCCCATTTCTTTAGATAAGTTGACAATTATATTAGCCTCATTCATTACACTATTTGCAGCTCTACACACAGTTGAGTACCTATGTCATTTTGGTCAGATAATTGGTCTAGACTCAGGAGTGTAGACAAATATTGGTTGTGACATGGTATCCCAAACCACATTAAAATCATTACTCTTGTCCATAAAATCTCTCCTTGCCCTTCTCCTCGAGATATAATTCATTAAAAACACAATAAGATATGACCAAACTCATAGATCATACATATTACTTCATGGAAACCTTGATTAGATCCCACAATAAACTTCAAATAGGTTGGATATGGTTTTATTATTATATTATCAACAAGTGCTACAATTATATTTATCCCAAATGAAAAAAGATTTGTATGTTTCTAATTGTTATGCATTAAATCTCCTAAAATAGTCCATATCCTATTAGGATTGATAGGGAACACTAAACTCTTTTTAGGTACTGAGAATAGGGTTCCATGAACCATTTATATGCCTCCTTATTTATAAATTACAAAGAAACTAATTCTTCATTCTTTGAGTGTCTATATTACAGTGGATATGGGAAAATTTCTTTGCCACTAACATTCATATTCAACAAACCACAATATTCTTCTATAGTATTTATTCAATTATGACTCTTATGTTGATACAAGCTAGAGGAAAATGCAAGTTCTAAAGCGGATTCCATCATGTGGCATATATGGATTGAAATTGATAACTAGTTTTATAGAAAAAGAGAAAGATAACTTCTCCATTGTTACTTGTATGTATAATTGACTCCACATGCTGCTTTCCAAGTAATTGGTAGGCAATTCTAGTCCATTACTATGAGTTAGGAAAGTCATGAGAGCCTTCATCATGTTTGAAGACAGTTATGAAATTACCCCTAATAGGTATTATCAATTTTGATAAGGATTCTAACATTATCAAGTACACTTGAAAGGTTGTGCGTTCCTAATCTGGTCTAAGCTTCATCTTGTTGATGAAGGAGTTTGACCAGATTGTTTCTTCTTGATGTTTATGATGTTGGTCATCACCTAATTAGACATTTTTTTGTAGCTGTTGTAATGCTTTTAATGTTAATTGTGATGTTATTTATGATGTTTATTATTTTAAGTCCTTGTAGGTTGATTAAGGGGAGACCACCCCTTGTAATGTGTACTATGATTACCCCTACATGGGGTTGGTAGTCATTGATAGTTTGGATACCTAATACCCATTTTTTAAACTTAGTTTTGGGTCTCATGCACTTTATATTCTAGGTCTCCAATTTACCCCTTTTCTTTCACACCATCATATGGCACACCTGGTGCCCCCACCTTGAAGTTGTTTGTGTTGTAATAAACTTAATGATATTTTATAAAGTGAATGGTTATAGAAAAACAAATTGAGACCTTTAATGAATTAGAATATGACCACTTGTTCTAAAAAGGTAGTGGGTGAGAGTCTTATCCAAACGTATAATACTCTAGCAATCTCACAATCTTCCAATCTTTAGGCAATCATGAGTTCAGATAAAACAATTTGAGTCTGCATGTTCATGCCATGGTAGTCTTGTGGGTTTCCTTCTAATTATCTAGGAGTTGGTACCTCTTAAGTAAAATACATCACGTGTTGATAGAGGAGTGACGCCTTTAGGTAACAATCGTTCAGGTGAAAAAGTAACAACCTTTTTTGGTCTTATCTAGAATCATCCTTGAGTTTAAATTGACCTACTGAGGTTTCATTTGAAGGATTTGAAATCCCTATAGATTTGTTGGCACATGCATAGGGAACTAAATTAAGAGATTCTAGGTCAATATAAATTTCAGAGTGTAATATATCGATTGCATAAGATCCTTTTCATAATACCAAACCATGGGACATTATTGGCTAATTTTACTTTAATTGACAAATTTTGATTAGCCACATATTTAGATGATGTGTAAGATAATATAAGACATTAGAAAATTGTATTATATATTTTTATTCAAAATTTATGGTGTTCCTTATGTAAATTTATTGAATTGAAAAATATAAAACATAAGCATACTTTTCATGTATTATGATGATTTATTTGGGGCATAAGCTTTTTCAAATCGGATTTTCATTTACCAATTGAAATCGACCCCATTTTGCACCATGGGAATAATGATACTACAAAGACAATAGATTTTTTCACCTAGACATGGTCAAATGGAAAAAAACCCTATCATCACTCATTTACTCTATGTTTTTGTATTTACACTCTCCATAAGAAAGAAAATTAATTCTCTTATAATTCATTGATGTCTATAGGGAGGATAAAATCACATTGAAGTTGAACTTTGTGTATCAACGTTGAGTTGTAATTTGTTATTATAACTGGTGTTAAATTTTAACATAAATGTACATCATTAAACTAGTGTTTCATGAATAATCTCCCTTCTTGGGTATTGTATTGAGTTATACAACCATGTACATCAAAACAATAATAATGTGTAACTGTAATTGGAATTAAAGTCCTATACATAACTCCGTGGACCTTGATTGGATATTATTACTTTTCTATATTGTATCTCTGTATATTTAAAAAAAAATCAATATTTGATGCCTCAGAAAAAGTCGGGGCATGGATTGCCGATATTTTGTGTCATTAATTTAGAATTTAAAAACAAAATCTGATCCTCCTTTGAGATCTTCATGAGTGCTTTATAGAAAAAAATAAGAACCATAATCCCCCATTACATGAGAAAAATACTCACAGTAGTCCAATATTATCCTTGGAAGACTCACGTTCCTATGTACCCTTGAGGACATTAGTAGATATAGGTTGAAATCTTTTCATGATAAATTATCTAGTAATAGTAGTGAGAGGAGAAATTAGGTCTAGAGGGTTGATAAATACTAAAAAGTCATGTAATTTTAAATTTTTGTGTTAATTTCGAAGCTTTGAATTTCCCTTGTTTAATGCCTTATTCTAGTTGCACTTTCAATTTTCCCTCACATAAGCATCAATCATGAACTTACTCCCATGACAGGACATCTGTTAGGACCTCTCTTTTGATTAGCATAAATATCAACCATTAGAGAGAAACCCTGAACCTATACCCAAATTGTGAAGCAAAACAAATAATTCTCAACAAACATGATTAAAACAATATACAAAAATCATAGATAATTTTTTTCCTTTTTTCTTTCTCATAAAACCTTATAAACCAATGTCATCAAGAACAACATGTTCACTTATCACAAATAATATTCAACCATATTAAACCAGAATAATCATACCGCTCATATGTAGTTCAGTTTACATCAGTTACATATACATGAAAGAACAAACTCATCATACTACCCATCCCGGTAAAGATAGAGTACATGGAAATTCTAGTCTTGATTATTCTATTTACATTTTATTTGTTGCGTCATCTTCTCTAGATGATATTATATCTAAAAAAATTGAAACAACCTCATCACACTAATATAAAAAACTAGTTGGATACCTCCCACTCAAGATGAGTACATGCATTAGCATCAGATTAAATATAATGAACTTAAAAGAAACTTACAGCTATTGAAAAGTCTAGCAGATAGTTCTAGCATCTAGTCGAATCCAGTTCACAATATTAATCTAGTCAATCATATAAGGTAATCACTTATACCAAATCCAACTTTGGATTATCTTTTGGAGCATATCTATGAACAAATTAGTAATGCTACTTAATTCAGAACGACAATCCTTTAGTATGAGTAACAAGTCAAGATCTACACATTTAGAATCAATACATAAATATAACATCATCTTTGTGACACCCCACCAGCTGAACCAGGAACACATCTTGCAGTCCTAAAACTGAAGTACGTATAAAACATATCTACCAAACATGACTATTTAAATGACAAGTAAATCCAAATCATATTTAGAGTGGATATTCAATCCTAACATCAACCACTTGTCAACATTCAAGATCATATTCCAAACTAGAGAAATAAGAATATGGAAACATGCTATCTTTATGAAATAAAAATCAATTTCTAAAATAAGAAACATATTCAACAATAGCTTGTTTATTGATTCACGTTGTTGTACATGCAAAAATCACTAAAAAAGTCCTAGAGTTTAACCTTCTAACATGGTTGTCAACTTGTTGTGAACAACAAATCAACTTAGTATAGATAAGTATCAATCCAAGGGATGCCAGAAAAGAAAAGTCGAGATCCAAATCTGATCCCAAGAACAAGAATTAAATTCAGATTTGACAAAGTTGTTAATACTAAGAACAAAAATAAAGTTGCTGAAATAAAGTTTAACTAATTAAGAAATAAAGATCTGGGGATCCAGAGGATCACCACCAAAACCGTGTTCCTATTCAACTAATCAAATTCTAAACCCCAAAGATCAAATAAGGATCTTGTGGTTACATATGATTACGGATAAACTCACAAGGGTCGAACTTCCCGTGAACCCGTTGGTCATGGTGTTCACAGATCATTGCCCAACCATCCAACATGTCACTATCCATGGTCATATCAAGAAGTATGTGAATTCAAACTGGCATTCAAACTCATGGCTCCAGTGGTCGCATCACCAATGATTATAACAGAAATAAGATTAAAAAGACGAAAAGATGATAATCGCAATTAAGAGACTATTTTTCATTCTTATAGAGATCCATGGTCATATCACTTTACAAGAATATATCATATCATCCAAATAACCACACATAAATAGAAAGAAGATATTTTTTCGATAGAACAATAGAACTGATTATATTGAATAGAAATGGGCTAAGAGGCTACTCCCCATGCCCTAGAAGAATCTACTCACACATGACAAGACTAGAAGAAATGCAAACTAAAATGAGATCCAATATTATACAAGATGTGGTTTACAACTAAAAATTTGATGAAATAGAATGAAGAATAGAATACTTATACAAGTGGAGAGAACTTTCTTTTATAGGAGGGGGAAGGGGCAGGCTGCCCTCTAAAGAGGAGGAAAAAAGGCAGAGAGCCGACTTATTGAAATTTCTAGATATGGTCAATAGAAAGTTTATTTTCTTTAATTATCTTGACCATATAACTCTCTTTAATATAAATTCCCGCATTAGAAACTTCGAACATATTTCTCTTCAGTATAAAGCACAAAAATGGTCCAAATAATGGGATATTCTTTTAGGAAATAAAATTTCCTTTCCAATGAATACTTGTACACTCAACTTGGAGTTTGGACGCGAACATGATGGCACTTTTGGTGATGGGTCTATATGAATTACATGATTGTTAGAATTTGTGCAATTATGCTCCAAGAGTATTTATGTCATTTTCCTACAAAACCTAAGAAAAAATAATGAAAACTCCAATTAAAGATAAAAATCTAAAATAATACAATTAATTATAAATTAATCAAATAAATAACAAAATAAACCTACATAGCATCTTCATAGATTTATATCCAAAAAATAGGGACAAAGATGATACTACTACATGGAAATAAGTTACAATGCATATCTGGGCTACTCCCGGGTCCTAAAGAATCAAGGGGTTTATCCCCACATGGTTTTCATTGACGAATACATGGCAGAGAAAGAGAAAAATGTGGGAAACATTAGAAAAACTAAATAACCCTTGGTGAATAGCTGATCTAGATGATCCCCTACATCGTGAGTGCAATCAAGTTTCTCTCAACTACCGATTTGCCTTCTGGAAGTGCTCAGATTGTCCTAGGTGAAGCCTTCAATTCCTTTCTCTTCTCTTCTCTCTCTCTAGTATTGTGCAATACAAAATGACCTCCTCCCCACATATGGACAAACTCCCCTTAGGTCATAGGAGTCAGCTATAGTACAAAATAACGTCAGCCATTGGATTAGATTGCCATCTTCAGATTTGCCAAATCGGGCTGACTCAGTAGTACCGACTTGGAAGTCAGTAGTACCGACTTCCTAGCTAGGGTAACTGTGACTCATGACAATGTTTGGTACTATTGACTTATCTCAATAGCACCGAGTGTTTAGATCGCCCAAGCACTGCCTTACTGATGCCATCTTGGTAGTACCGAGTTCATGAACTTAGTAGTACTGACTTTTTGTGATTCATCCTTGTGCTATAATGACGTGGTTTCGGTACCACTAACTTTGAATGTTGGTACCATCGAGTTTGTGTGAGTCTCTTGTGGTCCAATACTGATGTGACGTCGGTACCATTGACTTTTGGTGTCGGTACTATCGACTCTGTGAAGTTCAATTGTACCTAAAAATGCACAAGAACGAGGATAATACTCGGGATAAATATTAAACCATATTAAATAGTAAAAATCATATACTTTGATTGATTTATATAGCACATGCCATTAATAGATTTCATTCATTATTAATCAGATAAATGACAAAAAACACATAAAATCAAGGAAAATATGCATGTGAAAACAACTAAAAACCCATGCACCACTATTGCCATAGGAAGAGGAGATGATCAAGTGGGAAACCCTAGGGTTAACCCCGGTCTTTCCCTAGTCGACTTTTTTAAGATCAAACTCAACTCTTTTGGTGTAGAGGAAGAGATGGACGTGGGGAAGAGGGGAAGCTGAGAACTGGTTGCAGAACTTGGAACATTGCTTTTGTGATTTTGGATATCCTAACCTATCCAAGGTTCACTTCAGGATGCACATGATCAAGGGTGGGACTAGGACTTGGTGGGAGAACCTACTAGGTTACCATGCAGTTGATGCTCCTCCACTCACATGGAAGGAATTTTTAGAAACCTTCCGAGACTAATACATATTTTAGGCCATGATCGAGAAGAAGGAAGAATAGTTCCGCAACCTACGTCAGATTGGTGACATGACAGTCACACACTACGCCATGAAGTTTAGGATTTTCAGAAGTACGGTTATGATTAAGATGAATGACGCAAAACAAAGAAGTTCATTAGGGATCTCAAGCCGGACCTTAGTTTTTCTTTGTCAGGATGTGGACACCGTACCTTACAAGGTGCCCTAGATGCTTCCCTAGAGTTATAAGACCATCTAGGAAGATAATGGAGTAAAGATAACCACTCTCACAGCCACAACAACTCCAACCATCATGACGAAAAAGCAAGGCCCCAACAGAAGTGGTTGCAAATCAGAATACAAAGACCCAATGTGCAAAGTGCTCCAAGTACCATATGGAAGAATACATGTTTGGGATGGGAGTTTGCTATGCATGTGGTGAGATAGGTCACATTAGACCTAACTACACCAAGTTTCAAAAGAAAGAGCCTAATGTTAATCAACCACCTAGAGAGAAGAGGCAAGCTAGGGTCTTTGTCATAGTAGAGCAGAGTGAACTTGATAAGAATGAGTAGAGTTTAGTACAATACTTTTTCTTTTATAAACTTTTGTTGCATGGAAACATTTGGAGCTATGGATTCACATGATAATATTAGTATATTGAAGTTTTTGTGCAAAATATATGGAAAGTTCTAAGGTGGGTAGCTTATTGAAATTTCATGGACGGAATTTATTCAAGGTGGGTAGGAATGTAACATCCCAAATTTTCTTAGATAATTTAATTCTTTTAACATGTTTTTTCTTAAATAGAATTCTTTGAGGGTCTTAATGAAAAAGATCATGAATATTATTACCTTTAATAACAAGGCAATGAAAATAATAGAGACTCAAAACACTTTTTTTTTATACTATATTGCAATTATTTGAAAAGTGATATCAATTGGTCTTTCCCTATCATTTTCAATCAAGAAAGTTTAAAAGATAAAGAGAAAGTCAAGAGGTAAGGAATTCAAAAATAAGGATTAGGTGACTTGAACAAGAAGCATTGTTTTCTTTTGATAGCTTTTAAGATAAGAAAATCATAAATATCTTTCTTTCTCTATCCTCCTCTTTGGATTTCAAGAGAATAATAAATTGTCCTTATGCACCAATTCAAAAATATAAGATGAGTTACTCTTTTGGACAAACAAAAAATGAATTTCCCCTTTTCTTTTATATGCATAGGAAGGAAGTAGCAATATCTTTTATTTTCACTCTGTTTCAAGAAAATTACTCAAAAAGGGAATAAAGAAGTGTTATATGACTCTGAAATGACTGATTGATGTTTATCTCTAAATTTGACTCAAATATTCACAAAAGTAAAGTGTTTGCCAATTATTTAATCTATTAATTCATTAAAGTTAAGTCTAATGACCAACATGGAAATTGTGGACAAAATATATACAAAACCAAAATCAAACATTATAAGAATATTCTAGACTATTAAATTAGCCTATGGTCCAAATTTAGCGTTGATTTGACCATGTGTGACCCTCTAAATCAATTAGGAGAGATTTGAACATAGTTTTATTAGGAAATTATTCAAATATGCATTTAATACATCGTTTCTCTATAGTGTCGGGTTAATTCACTACTGTCACACATTATATTGTTGTTGTCTTTTTCTCATGCATCTATCTGAAAATTCATTCACATCAAATGGTGCTCCTGTCAAATTTCACAACTCTTCCTTTGGTGAGCTCTCTCTCCCTCATCCTTCCACCTTTTTTAGAAATTTCTTTGCCAGCAGGTTTTCCCGATCTACAACTCCAACGACTATTACTTTGCCACAACCTCCTACATGCCCTTCAGTTCAATTGACTCTATGGTAGGCATCACCTTCACCTACTTGACGTTTCCCTACCACCTGTTTGTCGTGCCTTGGTCTGAGTCTCCATACCTAGTAGTTGGGTTTATGGTCTTCATCGACTTTTCATCGTCGTGTCGCTTCAGGGCCCCTCCTACCAAGGAAAAGCTTGCCTTGTCTCTGCCTTGGCCTCATGATGATCGTGGAGTCATTTTGCTACCACTCTCCCTGGTTTCGATCGACTATTCTTCCTCCAGTTTCTAGCCATGGAGGAGACATGTTTTTTTTAGCTCCAATGCTTCCCATGGTTCGAGAATTGGCTCTCTCACTCTGTCTTGAAACAAGGAAGTTTCCTAGGACCTCATCTTTTCACAAACTATTCTCCTTATCCCGCTTTTATTGGAGGTAGCACCTCCAAGTGTGGTGCCCCACGCCACGGCAATGGGAGAAGAAACCTAGTCATTAAATGACCATGGTACCCCTGCCATTGTGACCAAACAATTAATATCACTTGGTCATTTTGGCCCTTTCATGCACATGATTCATCTAAACCACGTGATTCATTTGAGTCGGCCAGGGTTGCGTTGCTAGACCTGATAGGTCCACATCAGATGGGGCCTAATGTCTCACTAGATAAAGGTCACACATTTGGTTTTTTCTTGAATGTCTATTGGCCAGATTTTGTAGAATTCATAGTAATTCACTAAATGCTCAGAAAAATGAGAAAAAACATATTATTAAAAGGATTTTTCACGAGGAATCTGAATATCCAAGTTTTAGAGTTTGTTCCCAAGTTGCTAAACCATGGTGTTATGGGAAATGTAAGTTAGGGTTTAATCTTTTGGATAAAATTACATATTAATATGAAACATATTTTGGATAGGAGGATTAGGGTTTCTAAACCCTAGTGATGTGATTAGGGTTTCCTCAATCTAGGAGAAATAAAATCTTCCTTAAGTGAAAGGTAAGTGGTCTGTGCCAGTAGGACATAAGTAATGTGTGCTTTTTTATGTATGTATGTATGAAATGCATGAAGGTATTAGTTATTATTTCAATTGCTTAAAGACAATGAATTTTGGATAAATTGAATGTTGTGTTTTATTGTTCATATTATTGTATCACACTCATGCACATTAAAGTTAAGGTTACAAATAAGACATAAATATAAAGTTAAGAGTTTTTAAGATAAAGATAATGATAAGAGATAAACTTATATAAGATCCTCACTAAGATGCTCCTCAGAGCGAAACTAAGAGCCACTTCTATGCATGAGAGAAGAGTCACTTCAGTGCATAAGAGAAGAGGCACATATGTGCAACCCAAGGATTCTTATATAGGTCAAGATAAAAAGAAACTAATTTAAAAAGCAACATTGTCTTCTTTTCAATGTTTAATGATAAATGTCTATTTTTAGTTTACAAGTTTTCTTTAATCTATAATATGTCCAATTCCACTTGCCATTGGGTTTATGCATGGATGCGGGCATGATGCCTGCAGGTAAGGAGAAATCTTAGGAGGGAAAAGCCACTAGAAGTGAAAACATTAGCTTGATGATCTGCAAGGAGAAAAACATTGGTGGGATACCACCTATACTTAGATTAGAGTTTCCTTTCTTTATCCATTCAAATATGTATATGTGAACCTTGTTAAGGATCTGAGAATGAGAATTGTGATTATTTCCCTGTGATGGTTTATATAAACTTTATTTTGAGCTTAAAATATAATATTTGTGACACCCCCCTTGAAGTGAATGAAATGATATGCTTCCTCTCTATGTTGAAAATAATATACAAGTGGAGTGTTAAAGTTTCAATGTTCTTATTTGTCTGGTTTGGAATCTAATCTTAAATTTTGACAACTAGCTGATGTTGGGGTTGAGCATCCACTTTTAGTATTATATGTATTTACTTGACATTTGATAGTCATATTTGGTAGACATGTCTTAGGTGCACTTCAGCTTATGGACTGTAGAATGAGTTCCTGGTCTGACTGGTGGGCTATCATATAGATGAAATTATTTTTATTTCTTGATTCTAATTTTTTAGATCTTGACTTGTAACTTATAGTCACATTTTCATTCTAAAGTGATTAACATATACTAATTTGTTCATAGACATGATTAATAGACATGCTTCTAAGGATGTTTTAGAGTTGGAATTGTCCTAAGTAAATACCTTATCTGATTGATTATATTATCCTCAAAAAATGGATGTGCTAAATGCTAGGATTATTTGTTAGAATTAGTAATATCTGCAAGTTGCTTATAAGTTCAGTACACTTAATCTGATGTTGGTGCATGTACCTATCTTGGTGGGAGTTATCCACTCAATGGGGCTCTATATGAGTCTCATGAGGTTGTTTTAAATGTTTTTAGGTATAATATCGTTTAATACAAAAGTTGTGTAAAAGAAGATATAAATGAATAATAGAGTAGAATGTCCCAATACTCTCTCTCTCTCTTTCTTGAGATGATTAGTATACCAATTTTGTTCTTTCAAATCCATATAATTGATGTAAATTGATCTACATATGAGCAATAATATTTGGCACTAGTTTTAGTGAAATTGATTAAGATTTTTGAAAAGTGTATGTCATCCTACTTTGGGTTTATGAGGTTTTATGAAAAAGGAAAATGAAAAATTTACCTATGTTTTTCATATATTATGTTGATCATGTTTTTTGGAGAATTAAGTGTTTTGTTTCTCAATCCCAGTTTAGATTTAGGGTTTCCTCTAATGGTTGGTATTTAGGTTGATAAAAAGAGAAGTCTCGACATATATAGACCCTTAGGAAATAGAAAGGTGATAGAATATGTCAAACCCACAATCATCACATTTTTGGCTTTATCGATCAACAACACCTTGAAAGATGGATCAAACTTCCAATCAGTAGGCAAGGGTTGAAGCTTCATTGGTGAAGAGTGGGTTAGGTTCTCATCAGTGAACAATCCCTGTGTCGATTGATTGTTACATTGGTCTCTACCTTACATTAAAGCATATTGGAATCTCATTGGTAAACGCTCACTACACCAGTTTCCAAGCACCAATTGACCATTAGTCCTTAGCCTAGAGTTCTCATCGACATGTTCTTCATCAAGCAAGCTCTTTGTTAATCATTGACACTGGTGACAATTTCCATCAGTTCTCAACCAATAAAGAAAATGCATCCAGCTGGCCAAGTACCCCATTGGTTCTCATCTGATGATGGTTCAACTAGAGGAATCCACAAAGGTAGAGTGAGTCGCAAGTGCAATGTAAAAAGTAAACAAAAAAATCTCCATGTATCCATCCATGGATATCTCCAATAATGATATAGCGGTAAGGAAGGTTTGTGAGATTATACCTTTATCACAAAGTAGATTCAGTCATTGAGCTCACAAGAATAGAGAACAAAGATGACAACAAAGTCAATATCCTACAGTAGCCACCTAAGCTTTCACGTCTATATGCCACATGGATGATAGGGAAATCCACATGCTCCAAAAGATGATGCGGAAGGAGTTTCCTTTCCGTCAACAACATGCTAGTATATCACAACCTCTCCTCTCCCCTTCTTTCCTTGATGGTAACGATGGATGATCAAAGGCCTATTAAAGGTGCCTCCTTTTTTTCATAAGCAATTTCTCTCAAGAGCTGTTGAAAGGTCTCACAAGTGTCAAACTAGAGAGTCAAAACTCTGGCCATTATAGCTCTATATATAGGAAAGGCATGGAAAACAAAAAGGCACAATAGCCCTTTGCAATAGCTGTCCCTAGAAAGTTCAATCAACCAACTTGACTCAATTCATTTGGACAACTAGGCTATACAATAGAGCCACTAGACCCAATCTAATTAGAAGACCAGACTAGGTATAGTTGACCGATCATCCTATTCCAGTCTGGATATTAGACACAGTCTGATCGTGTGACCAAACCCATTCCAGTCGGTCAATCAGCTTGGTCTAGTCATGATGTTGGACACAAGTCCACTTGGGCTACCAAACTCAGTCCAATCACTCAATCGACCTAATCTGGTCGAGTTGATGGACATAGTTTGATCGGGTGACCGAACTCAGTCTAGTCGGCTGATTGGCCAGTCAGTCAACCCATCAATGCTTTACAGCTAAACCCTTTAAAAACCCAATAAATAATACACCCATGATTATACTCCTTTTCTTATGCACTATTTTGTGTGCGACTTTGTAGTCTTCAAATTGCATTGGTAGTCATATCAATAATCATATTATGATTTCATAGAAAATAATTGGTATCTAGAAGGACTTCATTGCCACCTAAGTAATTGGAAAAGTTGGCGAACTACTTCAACCTAGTATTGTGATTAGTGTTATAGTTATTGTATAATCTCTTCATCATAGATATCCAGATGAAAATTGAGGAACAAAATGCCATCCACTTATCATTAAATCTATGTTCCTTAAACTAGAGAAGTTTGTTCAAGATATTGTGAGTTCAATATCATATATTGACTCACATGAGCATGATCATGCATTTCCATAGTCTTGCTTATCAAGTGGCCATTATATCACTCCAGCAGAGGGAAAAATTCCATCCAAATCACTCATAGTAACCCATGAGTGTTATAGTGAAACAAAATAGTACCTTTAAACCCTTATTTAGAGTCTAATTGTGCTAGTGTCCAAGTACATTGAACAACATGTGTTCACTGTATGATTTCAAGTCTAAGGATCATAGTCACCACTGTCACTTTAAGATATGACACACACATGTTATTATATGACTTCCATGTGTCATTCACAAGGTGGATCTGTCTAGTACACTTGTCCGCTAACAATTAGCTATGTATCTAAGTTGATATCAAATATCGTGATTAGAGAGACTAATCATCACTCAACATACATACTAGTCTTATGTATTATTGTTGTCCCATAATATCCAATTTAACAATGAATTAACCAAAATGTATACACTTGAATATACATATGATCTCATTTTTAGGTCCTAAATCCAAATCATATGTCATCGAGTCAAAACTTTCTTAGGATAGTATTAGGTTTATTCATTATGTAAACACTGAAACATACATAATACGTGGAATTTCTTTTTATTAACCATGAAATAAAATACAAAATATCCCTTTTAATATGATCACATGATGACTCTCACAACATATAACCCACAATGTCCCACTTGCACTAGAGTCAATCACTCATGAACCTCAATCCAACCAATCTAGCATGACCATCATGCTTTTGCTGTGAAAGTGATTTAGTTAGGGGATTGACAATATTGCATTGATTTGGTACTCTACGAATCCTTACATCTCATCTTTGTATGATCTCTCATAGTATATGCTTAGAATGCTATTGTGATCTGAGTTCCTTATCTTGTGAAATGGCTCCATTGTTGCCACATTAGATCTCTATTGCTCCTTCAAGATGGAAAACTACTCCTTGTTCACTTATGAACTTCTTGATCCATACAACTTCCTCTGTTGCACTGGAGGTAGCAATGTACTCAACCAATTTTGTAGAATCAGCCACCGTCTTTTACTTGAAACTTTTCTATGTCACATCCCCACCTTTGAGGAAGAACAAAAATCTTGATTGTAATATGTAGTCGTCCTTATTTGTTTGGAAGGTTGCATTGGTGTAACCTTTTATATCCAAATCTTCCTCACCAACATATATGATGAATTGATACTTAGTTCTTCTCAAGTACTCGAGGATATTCTTCACAGCAGTACTTGACCTTAACTAGTATCTTAACTGGTATCTATTTGTCATGCTCAAAGCATATGAGATGTTAGCACATGTACACAACATTGCATACATGATAGATTCAATTCCATGTTCATATGGAATCTTATTCATGCATGCCCTCTCTTCAGAAGAGTCAGGACATAGATCTCCAAAGATACTTATTCCGTGGGACATGGGTAAGTTTCCTCTCTTAAACTCTCACATGTTGAATCTTTTTAGTAATTTATTAGTGTACTTACTATGACTTATACCAAGAAGTCTTCTAGACCAACATCTATATATCTCAAGTCCTAATATATAGGAAGCTTCCCCTAAGTCCTATATATAGAAGGTATTTCCCAAACATTTTTAATAATTTGTTGCATAGGGATATCATTCTTCATCAATAATGTCTACATACAATATGAGGAATACAACTATGCTCCCACTAACCTTCTTATAAAAACAAGGTACATCTTTATTTTGGTTAAATACAAACTATTTGACTATCTAATCAAACTAGAGATTCTAGCTTCGCGATGCTTTATTTAATCCATAGATTGACCTAGTTTCTTAAAGACCTTTCTGAATTCATTTGGATCGATAAATGGGTTATTTCATGTACACATCATGAAGTATATGTTATGGAGTGTAGTTTTAGTGTCCATTTTCCAAATCTCATAGTCATGATAAGATGCAATGTCAAGCTTGATTCTAATGGATTTAACCATCAAACTAGTGAAAAAGTTTCATCATAGTCAACACATTGAGCTTATTTGTAACCTTTTTCAACCAATCATCCTTTGTAGATTTGTACATTACCATCCATGTTGGTCTTCTTCTTGAAGACCCATTTGTACCCTATGTGTTTTACCCCTTCAGATGGATCCACTAGGGTCCATACATTGTTGGTATATATGGAGTCCAACTCATGTCTCATGCTTTTAGGAATTTCTCAAAACCCAATCCCTCAATAGACTCTTTGTAGTTTTTTTTGGTTTATCATCATCAATGACTAACATATTGTCTTCTTAATTCATGAGAAATTCATGTCTCTCTAGCTCATGACGTTCCATACTAGACCTTCGAGGTTCTTGTGTCATAAGAGCCTGAGATTTCACAATATCTTATGGTTCCTGTTGTTCCTTATCAACCTCCAAAGATTCAATGTTATCTTATTGGACTTGAACTTCTTCAAGTTCTATTTTCCTCCCAATGTTTCCTACATAAATAAATTCCCTTTTACGAATTCTGGAAAAAAACTTTGTTGTCAGATGGAATATAGAATTAATATCTTTTAGTTTCATTAGGATATTCAACAAAATGACATCTATCAGATTTGGGTCCAGTATTTTCAAAAAATGATTTCACATATAAGCTTCACATACCCAAATCTTTATAAAAGATATATTGGGATGTTTTTCAGTCCATATCTCAATGGTGTCTTTTTAATCAACACTAGTATCTTTTTGACCTCCAGTGGCACTTTTCTTAACATTTGTTTGCAAAAGAAATTGACATTACAAACCTATGACGTATGTTATTAAATCACAACTATTGTCAAGCCTTGCCATTTAGGAAAAAAACACGGGCACTTCTTTCATTTTGATGTTGATTTCATAAGGTGGAACTGATGTCACATACAACCCACTAACTTTCAATTTCCCAAAAAAATTGAGAAAGCATGTGTCGCTTCAGTTGATAAGAAACTGTCAAAATAACCCTTCCAGTTAAATAATATTTTACCTCCAAAAGGACTACAATATCGATTATTGCCAAAAAAATCCAACACCATAGTTCAGGTTCCATGTGGAAAATTTTACCTCCAAAAATCATGTGGTGTCAGTTCCTCCCATATGAACTGACAATACTAGGTTTACACCTACCCTACAAAAAATATTTCTCCCTAAATTGGGTCATGTCTTTAGTTTTGGTCTTGAACTAACACTATAGGTCTTAGTGAGGTTGGCTTTTTGAATAGGAGTAAGGACATATGATGTAGGTTTCTTAATGATAAATCGACTACAAAATTAACCTATGTTGTTGGTTTTTGTGGATAAACTGACAAATAAGTTTTTAGTGTCAGTCTAGTTAGATCAACTGATGACTAAGTTTTACCTCATGACACCCGTTGAAATTTCTTTTCCACATTCTCTAATTCAACATCTGATAATTATGATTTCTTCAACTCTGGTGATTGTTGTCGCCACATTTTTCTAGCTATTTTTTCCGACTATCACTCTATTGTCGCTATTGTTCAACTAATAGAGACTAATGACTCTCTACTAGGTCACTTCCAGCTGGCATTGACTCTATTATGTTGTTACTCCTTTCTCCATTAATGTTGTCACCAACCATCCTAAAACTGCTTCTATTTTTACCAACCATACTAATGATGCTATTACTTCTCCCTGTTCCACCCAACTGTCGCTTTTATTTCCACTAGCCTCCCTTTGTGCTACTACCTCTACTTATTTTTCTAATGCTTGCTCTACTATCTCTAGTTGTACTTCTTGCTACCAACAGTTGCTCGCCCTCTACCCCTCCTTCTTGTTGTTTCTCTTCCACTTGTATGAGCGTGCCCTCTACCCCTACCATGAAATGTCCTTCTTATTCTTCTCCTCTTTGTATACTTCTATGTCACCAAACATATTTCAAGTTTGTTGAATTTTAGCAATATATCCCCTGTCTATTGAATTATAATTATTTGTTGAGTGCATTGTTTTATAATTAATTGTTGGATGCATTGTTGTATAATTGTTTAATAGACTTGATATGAGTCACACATTGTGAATTTACCTAAATCGATACAAATGACACCAAGTATTACACTTTTTAATAATATTTTACCCAAAATAATTTGATATATACTTGAATTGAATATTTAAATGTAAATTGGGTTTTAATTTGGAAATTGGATAAACCATTCCTGTATAATTGGAATTCATGTATAACTTCTTAGACATATATATTGCTGGTCTACAAACACATCTAAGATTTAATAATTAGGAGCAAATCTTGGATAGTTCCTAGTTTTAGACTATTCTTGAACACTTAATCTCACTTACAATGTAAGTGTATAATGTGTATTCAGTTATTAAGATGTTTTGTTAGCACCTCCCTATTTTTTTTCTAAGTACATGTGTAGGTGGGTATTTTCTAATATACATCGGCGTACTTTGAGAATTACTGGGAAATATTGTCACAATATTCTTGAACACCCAATGCACATTATACACTTACTGGTTAGATTAAGTGTTCAAGAATAGGATAGGTGGTACACATTCATCAACAAACCCAAATCTGTAATCCCTAATCTTTACACCCTGGTCTTCAAACCCTGATCTCTACACAATAATCTCTAAACCCTAACCCTAAATGTTAAACCTTGATTTAATCAAGCACATTTTATTTTAAAATTGACACAGATAACACCTCATTCAATACTACTTTTCCTGTGATCATAGAATGGATAAATCATGGATGTCCATTCCAAATCATTGCACTCCAGAAATTATTATTGTTCTTGATCAATTAATAAGATCTGTAGAGGAACATAGAAAATGACCTGGAGTTAGGTTCTATTGTCATGTTCAATGGGATTATATAGGGCTATACACATTGGTACTATCATGGTGAGATTCCTACTATGAGATCAATATATGCTGATAATAGGACTTGTGTTGAAGAAGGAATGGTCGACGATGTTGATGTGAATGAACTGATTTTGATAGACATGATTGATGTGATGCTAGATAGTTGTGGGTAGATCTTACTGATTCGCCTTCGTTATTTAGAAAAATTGTGCATGATACTGAGAGACTGTGATACTTAGGTCGTACTAAGTTTACAAAAATGAATGTTGTGTTCCAATTGTATACTCTAAAGTCAAACAATACATGGAGCGACAAAAGCTTCATGTCTCTATTGTCTTTGTTGAATGAAATTCTTCCTGAAGGCAACGACCTTCCAATATCAACATATGAAACAAAGAAAATATTATTCCCAATGGGAATGGAGGATAAGAAGGTGCATGATCGAATGCTTATGTGTTATTCCAAACAGACTATATTGAAATGAATGATTGTCTAAAATGTGGGGCAGCATGGTACAAAATGACAATTTTGGGTACGGCCAAACTGACTCTCCTACCAAGGTTGTAAGAGAGCGAAGTCACCCATTTACTAACAATTTGAAATATCAAACCTCCATTCCCAACATACTCAAAAGGTATGTTGAAAGGTGAAAATTTTTCTAATCTTTATTTATATGGTATACAAAAGACCATTGGAAAGTAGCAGAATAATGAATAAATTACTATATTCAATTTCATAAAAGATTATACAAGAATACATCATTCTCCCTTTAGGGTTTACAATAAGATACAACAATTAGGATCTAGATATAAGGAAGTTTAACTACTACAATCTTGTTTTCAAAGCAACATCTCCATCAACCAAGCCAAAGCCAAAAGCTAAGATCTTCTTGTCTTATCCATCACCTTGCTCATCACCAACACCTTGGTGGTTGGGAAGGCACCCAACAAAAGGGAAAGGGAAGAAAAGTATGTGTCACAAAAACTAGTCTAAGATAACAAGATAAGAAAAGTAAATAAAAATAGGCTAGGGTTCATCATAAGATGAAGATAACAAGGGAATGAGGCTACTTTCAATGGATGCTTTCCACAAACAAAATAATATAAAAGAATTACATGCATGATTAATATTGACTACCTTAACTAAGTAGGGTTGAGGCACCTACCCGACCTTCAACCAAAAGGTGTGGGGAGAATAACACATTCCCAGTCACCTACACATATTTCATGTGTGTGGGAGAATAAAATGTTCCCCAGGGCGAATGAACACATGCCCTACTATGGGTGGTTGTAAATAAGTACCACTACAATAGCTAGTTAGTCTAATAAAATCATCATGCTAGAAACAATGGCAAGTAAAAGCATCATATAAACAGTATATGGCAGTGGGGTACCAAGACCCAAGAATAATATTCCAAACTGATTTATGAGGAAAGTATAACAAAAGATTCAACAACAGATGAATTAGGGTTCAATAAAGCCTCATTAGGGAAAAGTAGGTTAAAACATAAAATTTCCCAACTAAGGCGTTAGATGTACATACCTCTTCCTTAGAGCCCTAGGAACCACCTTTCAAATACATATATGAGATCAGGATCCAGTTGTCCTAATATCATTACCATATCCATGTATTAGAA
This sequence comes from Alisma plantago-aquatica, assembly GCA_963693085.1. Taxonomy (NCBI): domain Eukaryota; kingdom Viridiplantae; phylum Streptophyta; class Magnoliopsida; order Alismatales; family Alismataceae; genus Alisma; species Alisma plantago-aquatica. The sequence continues at coordinate 356,869,103 of OY856413.1, read as the reverse complement.
CTATATTCATTCATTAAGGACTTAAAACCCCAAATTTACCAACTTTTTAACACAAACCATCGATTTAGACCTTGAAATCATCACCATTGTCTTAGATAGGTTTTCCTGATTAAGAAAATATATAAGATTATGTATTTTGAAGATATGGACTTTTAGATGCATTTTTGATTATTTTTATTCAATTAAATTCATTTCTAGAAATCACCTCACGATAAAACTTAGAATCAAGTCTCAAAAATATTTTTATTAGAAATATTACATTTTTTGATTCCAAAACATATTTATTTGTTAAATTTGGATAAGCGAATCAAAAGTTATGATTTTTCTAAAATTGACCAACCAGAAATTACCACATAAGCAAATACTTGAGAAAAAGCAAAAGAGAGGGAGAGAGGGTCCGGTCCTAGATGACTTGGACCAATCAAGTGCGGCCAAGTCACCCAGTCAGCACTCACAAGACCTACACTTGAAACCAAAGGAAACATAAGACAAATTACCGAAATGCCCTTAGCGGAAAACGCAACAACAAAAGAAAATCAGGGGTAAGATCGGGAAACTGCAAGAGGTCCTCTTCTTCACAGAACCTCGCTCCATGGAAGCCAAGAAAGCAAGCAGGTGCTTGCTAGAAATTGGGAAAATTGCCGCTGATCAACGATTCAAGACGTCGAGGGCATGGTAAGAAAGAGAAGCAACAAACGAACTCACCTCTTAGGCTTGATTGATCAAAGATGACGAGGAGGTGACACATAGCCCGCCGCAAGGCTAGCTCTAAAACCAAACAACTGATGACACCATACATGACCAATGAAGAAATTGGCATGCGAGGAAAGTTTGTGGAGGTTGAACGGAGGCCAAGGCATACATATATATAGACGGGGTTAAGAGTCGAGGGTTTGAGAGGTTATGGCCCGAGAGACAAAAAAAGGATTTGGAAAAACATAAATACTCGATTATAGGTCTCGTGTAGACACTCATTATGTGCGGAATTGTAAATAGAATCTAATGGAACACATTTCGTGAGATTTGGTGGAGAATAGATAGAGAAAAGTGCGCTAGATCCTCTCCCCAAACTTGGCGGCACTGTAGCAGTTGGGCATCTCCTACCCGAGGTAGGAGATGGGTCACGGACCACACGATGCGGATCTGACAGCAACGGGCGGGGCGCGCTCAACCATAGATTAATACATTCCAAAACTAATTCTAAATAAAGTGCACATTAAATTTATTCCCTTTTTCTCTCTCCTCATTTGAGGGTACAAATGAATCCCAAAATTAATGAAATTTTACACCTAGGCTAAATTGAGTATGTAGAATTTGAATATATAATTAGATTTGCCTTTTGAAGACTTTTACTATTTTATTTAAGCAAATCTTATTTTTCTCTTTCCTCATGCATTAATGACTCTAGGATTCTCTAGAAATAATAAACTTCACCCATAAGTTATAGTAAGTGTATGGATACAAATTTGCCATTATTTCCATTTGTTGGTGTTGCTTATTATTATAATTAATGATTTTAAGGTTTTGCACACTTTCTCTCTCCTAAATTTATCTTCTCATCAAATATTTCCCAAATTGAGTCAAAATTCATCCAAAGATATATTTTGACATATAGAACACGAATTTGGAATTATTTTATTTTTAAGGCTTTATTATTTTATTTAATACATTTAAATTTTATCACTTATTTTATCCTTTTAATTTATTAGAGGCATCTAGAAACTTTCTAAAAATATGAAACTTGTCCGATAAACAATTCTAAACGTGAGGAATATGGTTTTAACATTAATTAATTTTTTTCAACATATATTTAACATTTTTGGTCTTTAAATCATTTTCTCTCTCTTGAATAAAATAAAATATTTAACATTGACCAAATTAGGTGCAAATTCACACATAGACTCATTGTGATGTAGATTATGAATTTGAGGGTTGTTTCCACTTTTGAAGTCGTTTAATAATTAATTTAATAATTTGGAGAAAACTCATATTTTCCAATTCCAATTAATGCAAAGAGAATTATTAATTTTCTAAAATTATGAAACTTGGCCTCCAAGACAAACCAAACCCAAGGAAAATGAATCTCAACTTATCTTTAACCAGTTAGTGTTCCTTTTATGAATTTTAGCCCATTTTCCATTATTACTAATATTTTTCAAATTAATTAATTCAATACCACATTAACATATTTAGAGCAACATTATTCATTCATTTTTCTCTTCCTTGATCCATAAGGCTAAGGGATGATCTAGAATGAATATACTTCATTAATACGCCATACAAGTGGTAAATTTGCATATTAGACCCTTATTTAATATATTTACCAAGGTATTTGTGCATAAACCCATATGTTGGCAATAATAATGAACAAATGTTCACCAAGTCACTACTATTTCCACAAATTGAACATAGAGGCCAAAAAGGATAGAAATGAAAAGAAAAGCTTAGGAAGAGGGTCAAAAAGACAAAATGTTCAAGATTCAGTATGTTACAACACTCCACCCCTTAAAGAGGATTTCATCCCCGAAATCACAAACAAAGAGGGAAGGGTGAGTGTGAAACTAACTTTAGGTTGTTCCTCCAACCATGAAACTTTCACTAGAACTTTCACTAGCTACTCCTCATAGGTTAGGTTCTTAAGGATCACCCAATTTTCACTACTAAGATTTATTTTATGAGATTTAATCATTATTAATGTTTTTGGCTCATTAGCATTATATTGATTAGAATATCACATTAACATTATTATATTAATTAGGTCATATTATATTCACTTTGTTGCCAACATATTTATATTTCATTATTATGCAAAAATCATATATATTTCTTACTTATCTCATTAAGAGTTTTAGCACAATTAGGGTTTACTCAATTATATCAATATCTATATTATATTTGTTCATTATTCTTGATAATTTGGATTTAGACTCCATTATGTTCATATTATCACCATATCATATTATTTACATGAAATTATACATGTTAGCCAATTTGTTATTAAGTATACAATTAATCCAATTAATGTCACGTTAATTACATTTATCTATATTAAACAACTATTCATTATCACATTACCTTTCTTACTCACATTAATGTCATCATTAATCATTTTCTCACATTTATCCACTTTTACTATTGATTATATACATTTATGTGAATCCATTTACTTTTTATCCATATTTGAGTCATTATATATATTTTAGTGAACCGGGTTGGACATATTACATATTAATGAATTTATTCACATACCAAGCCATGATTAGGTGTTTAATTAGGTGTGTACTATGTAACATGGTGATATGCATTTCATATTTATGACTTGAGTAATCTATGATTTTGTGAATATATATCATTTATGTGTGTCAAGGTATGTTATCTGATTATGCCACCTAATGTCACTAATATATCATCAATGACATGAAGGATGCATAGGTTAAGGTTAGATGATTACATCTTAGGTTTAGGGTTAAATAAAGCCTCATTAGGGAAAAGTAGGTTAAGGCATAAAATTTTCCAACTAAGGTTTTAGATGCACATACCTCTCCCTTAGATCCCTAGGAACCACTTTTCAAATGCATATAAGAGATCAGAGTCCACTTGTCCTAATATCATTACCATATCCATGTATTAGAACTATATTCATTCATTAAGGACTTAAAACCACAAAGTTATCCAATTTTTTACACAACCCATCGATTTAGACCTTGAAATTATCACCATTGTCTTAGTTAGGTTTTTCTGATTAACAAAATATATAATATTATGTATTTTGAAGATATGGACTTTTAGATGCATTTTTGGTGATTTTTATTCAATTCAATTCATTTCTAGAAAACACCTCATGATAAAACTTAGAACAAAGTCTAGAAAATATTTTTATTAGAAACATTACTTTTTTCTAATTCCAAAACATATTTATTTGTTAAATTTGGATAAGATAATCAAAAGTTATGATTTTTCTAAAATTGACCAACCAAAAATTACCACATAAGCAAATACTTGAGAAAAAGCAAAAGAGAGGGATAGAAGGGCCGGACCTGGATGACTTGCACTAATCAGGTGCGACCAATTCACCCGGTCAGTGCTCGCAAGACTGGCACTTTAAACCAAAGGAAACATAAGACAAATTACCGAAATGCCCTTAGCAGAAAATGCAACAACAAAAGAAAATCAGGGGTAAGACCGGGAAACCACAAGAGGTCTTCTTCTTCGTAGACCCTTGCTCCATGAAAGCTAAGAAAGCAAGTAGGTGCTTGCTAGAGATTGGGAAAATATCCGCTGAACAATGATTTGAGAAGCTGAGGGCATGGAAAGAAAGAGAAGCAACAAACGAACTCACCTCTTAGGCTTGATTGATCAAAGATGGCGAGGAGGTGACACATAGCCCGCCGCATGGCCAAGTCCAAAACCAAACAACCAATGGCACCATACGTGATCGATGAAGAAATTGGCGTACGAGGAAAGTTTGTGGAGGTTGAACGGAGGCCAATGCATACATATATATACACGGGGTTAAGAGTCGAGGGTTTGAGAGGTTATGGCCCGAGAGACAAAAGTGAAAATTTGAAAAAAACATAAATACTCGATTATAGGTCTCCTGTAGACACTCATTGTGCACGGAATTGTAAATAGAATCTAATGGAACATTTTTTTATGAGATTTGGTGGAGAATAGACCAAGAAAAGTGCGCTAGATCCTCTCCCCAAATCCGGCAACACTGTAGCAGTTGGGCATCTCCTACCCGAGGTAGGAGATGGGTCACAGACCGCTCCTTATTCTAACTAAAGTGCACAATATTTTTTCCCTTTTTCTCGCTCCTTATTTGAGGGTACAAATGAATCCTAAAATTAATAAAATTTTGCACCTAGGCTAAATTGAGTATGTAGAATCCGAATATATAATTAGATTTACCTGTTGAAGACTTTTACTATTTTATTTAAGTAAAACTTATTTTCTCTTTTCTCATGCATTAATGACTCTAGGATTCTCCAAAAATAATTAAACTTCACCCATAAGTCATATTAGTGTGATAGATATGAATTTTCCATTATTTCCATTTTTTGGTATTGTTTATTATTATAATTAATGATTTTAAGGTTTTGCACACTTTCTCTCTCCTAAATTTATCTTCTCATCATATATTTCCCAAATTGAGTCAAAATTCATCCAAAGATATCTTTTTAACATATATAACACGAATTTTGCATTATTTTATTTTTTTGAAGACTTTAATTATTTTATTTAACACATTTAAATTTTACCACTTATTTTATCCTTTTAATTTATTAGAGGCATCTAGAAACTTTCTAAAAATATGAAACTTGTCCTATAAGCAATACTAAATGTGAGGAATATAATTTTAACATTAATTATATTTTTTGACATATATTAAATATTTTTGGTCTTTAAATCATTTTCTCTCTCCTAAATAAAATAAAATATTTAACATTGACCAAATTAGGTGCCAATTCACACCTAGACTCATTTGGACATGTAGATTACGAATTTGAGGGTTGTTTCTACTTTCGAAGTCATAATAATTTATTTAATAATTTGGAGAGAACTCATATTTTCCAATTCTAATTGATGCTAAGATAATTATTAATTTTCCAAAATTATGAAACTTGGCCGCCAAGCCAAACCAAACCCAAAGAAAATGAATCTCAACTTATCTTTAACCAATTAGTGTTCCTTTTATGAATTTTAGCCCATTTTCCATTATTACCAATATTTCCCATATTAATTAATTCAATACCACATTAACATATTTAAAGCAACATTATTCATTCCTTTTTCTCTTCCTTGCTCCATAAGGCTAAGGAATAATCTAGAACGAATATACTTTATTAATATGCCACATGAGTGGTAAATTTTCATATAGACCCTTACTAAAAATATTTACTGAGGTATTTGTGCATAAACCCATATGTTGGTAATAATAACGAACAAAATGTTCACCAAATCACTACTATTTCCACAAAATGAACATAAAGGCAAAAAAGGATAGAAATGAAATGAAAACCTTAGAAAGAGGGTCAAAAAGGCAAAATGTTCAGGTTTCAGTATGTTATAAAGGTGATGTGGTATCTACCTATAATACCACCCTTTCAATGCTTGCTTTCCAATACCACATATACATATAATTTATTTTGGAATACAAAGTAAAGAAAACCAATGATGGGATCATGTGACATGCACCTAATTCCCAGAAATGGAAGAAAATGATTTATTATATCTTGAATTTGCTAAAGAAGTCAAGAATTTAAGACATGGGCTTTGTTCCTACATGATGAGTCCACATGGAGCATTAAGTAGACAACATATATAACACTTGACTTGTTATGATTATTATATACAATTGCCATCCCTAGTTGTTTCTGAAAAATAAGTATGCCATGTTGTCCTTATTGATATCGACCCCCAAACAACCTAGCGATGATATTGGTGTTTTTCTTAAAACTCTGATTGATGAATTAATGAAACTCTAGGGAGAAGGTGTGATGACCTATGACACTTTGCATAAAGAGACATTTAGTTTACATGCTATGTTGTTTTGCACTATTAATGATATTCTAGTATATGTGAATTTTCCTGGATACAATGTAAAAGAATCCAAAGCATGCCCTATATAAGAGGAGAAAATTGATTCGATACGATTAAAATATGGTGGCAAGACTGTATGTCTAGGTCATCGAAGGGTTCTTCCAAAAGTGCATCCTTATGAAGATTGCACAAAGCAATTAATGGCTCAACTGAGGAATAGAGTGTCCCTAAACCTATATCAGGGAAGGATGTTTATGAAAGATTAAAGACATTATCAATGGATTTTTTAAGAGATCACAATGTAGTATTCTCACATAGAGTGACAAATCTTTATTAAAAAAGAGATCAATATTTTGGTATCTTTCATGTTGGAGTTATTTGTCAGTTAGGCATTGTATTAATCTCATGTATGTTAAGAAAAATGTGTCCATTGGTACTCTACTGAATATACCAAGTAAGTCTAAAGATGAAATCAAATCCAAAATAGACCTTCATTAAATGGGTATGAGGAAAGACTTAAAATAGAAGTTGGCAGTGGTCAAGAAACATATTTACCTCCTACTTGTTACATACTACCTATACTGGAGAAGAGAAATTTTTGCGAGTTCTTTCTTAATGTTCAAGTACCACATTGATACTCTTCCAATATCCGTAGAATAGTATCAATGAAGGATCTGAATCTAATAGGTATTAAACCTCATGATTGTCACACTCTAACACAGTAAATATTTCTTGTGGCTATTTGATCTATACTAGTGAAGCATGTGAGGTTTGCAATCACTAGGCTTTGTTTTTCTTCAACATTATATGCAACAAAGTTATTGATCCTAATAATCTTGTGCAAATAAAAGTGGTCGTGACCTATGCAAGCTTGAGATGCATTTCCCTCCTTCGTTTTCTGATATCATGGTACATCTTGTTCTCATTTGATCAGAAAAGTGAAAATGTTGGGTCCAGTTCTCTTGAATTTCATGTATCCTTTTGAACAATATATGAGTGTTTTTAAAGGTGATGTTCAAAACTATTATCGGTCTAAAGGGAGTAATATTGAGGGTTATGTGGCTAGGAAGGTTATGAACTTTTGCAATGAAGTTCTGAGTTATAATGAAGCTCCTGTTAATACAATGAATATTGATGCGTATTATAGCAAAGGGACTTTAGGAGAATGAGTAGAAATAATTATTCCTGTGTTGTGGGAACAAGCACACTTGTACATTTTACAAAACATCAATGAGAATCACTAAAAAAACCAATTATATAAAGAATAAAATATCCTTGTGCCAGTTCAATGTGGTTTTCTAAAGAGCATAAAACATTTATTAAGTGGTTTGAAGATAAAATCTTCAATCAACAATCTCAAACACCAAATCATGTTATTGACAATATAAAATGTCTCACCTTTTAAAAAACGAATGTTATGTCTTACAAAGGTTTGTCATAAATGGATTTTCATACAACATAAAAAGTCAAGATGATAAGAGTGTCATCCAAAATAGTGGGATCACTCTTCAAGTGTCTTCATTGCATTTTTCTAGTGCAAAGGATAAGAGACCACATGAAGCTAAAATGCCTATCTACAATGTTATTAAAGACATATGTGATTTCGACTACACATATGTTAGAGTTCCTGTCTTTAGATTTAATTGGGTCGATAACAATGAAGGAGTTGTAGTAGATGAATTACATTTTGCATTAACAAATTTTGAATAAATTAATGAGAAGGGTGAATCGTTCATCATGGAATCATAGACGAAGAAAGTATTACATTTTGATAATCCTATAATTGAAAAATGGTCTTTTGCTCTTCATGGGAAAAAACAGTTCATTGCATTGCATATCCTATAATGAAGATGAGTACTATGACAAGTATGATGACTCCAGTTTCAGTTGGCTTGCCAAGTGTAAATGTTGAAGCTAGCACTAATGAATATACACATGGAGATCACACAACATGAATATTAATTGATCAACATCCAACCAATACTAGAGGCATGCATTTCAAATTATCTATTATTTATATGATTTGTGTGCTATGTGTGCATTTTACTTCTCTACCATAGTTATATATGTTTCATATGTTTGATATGTATTTTTAAATTCGTAATCACTTATATGTGCTTCTTGACTATTTTCAATGTAACACTTTTTAGATGGTGTCTAACTATGAGGATGAGCACTGTAAGGATGTGTACCGTGAAGGTGTGAATCATGACTATGAGTCCTCTACAAGTTCTATTGTTTTGTTATGTAGATGTGTAGATAACATTCTCTATCACAGTTATGTAACTTACATTCTTTATCACTTATATGTGTTTCTTAACTATTTTAGGATGAGAACCCTAGGGATGTGCACCCTGAGGATCTTGTTGGGTATACTATGGAGCAGTGTGATCATGTACATATAAGAGTCAACACTATGATGAACAAGTTATCAACATAAAGGGGCAAAGGTCCAACGCTAGACATTGACTTTCATGTGATAGTAAATCATGCGAGAGAGAATTACAATTATTTTAGGCAATATTTAGGGGTTGTTGATCATAAGAAAGTGTTAATAATAGTATAATTTTGGCATAAAGTTGATCATGCCATTAAGACCTCATGTGGAAGGACATAACTATGAGATATTATGTTTTTAAATAGATGCACATATGCACAATTACAATTTTAACTATTGTGTATGAACTTTTGTAGGGGATCTTTGACCTTGATGAAAAATTACATCATAGAAATATGCTACAACATCATGGGGTTTTATTGAGGAATTCTAGGACAAATCAGACAAACATATTACATATTGAGCGACAAGAGGAAGAAGCCTGTCCTTCCACTTAGCAATAGACCTATCTTGATTAGAGCGTGTGAAGCATTTGTTGCTTCAAGGAAAATTGATGAATTCAAGTTATTCAGTTGATGTTCAAAGTATGTTCTTATGATTAATCAGATGAATTCAATGTATTACGTACATAACTAACATATGATTTGGATTAGCCAATAAATACACGATTCTAAAAAAGGAAGGTGTGCAAAGAATGTGTACGACCATAGATCCAACAACAAAAGAAAGCTTCTTCTTCTTTTAAGCAGCCTACTCCTCGATTTGCTGAGTTTTTTAGTACTCCTTCACCTCTACCTTGCCACAAGGACTGTATATGTGTCAGGACAAGGCACTCTGGAGAAATACCCAACCATGTAATCGCTAAGATGGCTGTAAAAATGGTAAATTCAACTTTATAGTGAATGTTCATTTTTGACCTTGATTATTATACTTTATTAAGAAATTACTATTTCTGATGATACAGAGGGAGCTCTATGAGAATATAAAACAAGGCACGTTCATCCCTAAGGTCCAAAGGGATGAACTGAAGGTTTCTCTGCATACTCCAAAACATCTTGTTTGTGTTAGGGGTGTTGGAGTTGGTGTTGGGATAAGATCCTTTTTGTCACATCATAGCAAAAACAAAGATCTATCAAGAAAAGTAGATTGTCAAAAGATGAGGTAGAGGACATGATTGTAAAGAGAATAGAAGAAGCAATGAGACAATTTTAAGCTTCTTAGTTTCAACCTCCTTTGACAGTACCTCAGCTGCACCACTCTTATTACAAGGTGGACCGTCCTCAGAGAGAGGTGGTTGGGAGTAATCCTATGGACCCACCAGATGGCATGCTCGATGTAAGTTCTTCTTAATATAATAATAATCTTCCAATTGAAATTTATAATATGTTGCAATTGAGTACATATGACATGATTTACAAAATTGTAGGCGTTGAAAAATTGTCGTCTTGTATTACTAGAACCTACCTTCTATGTTGTGTCATTGGATGAGATTTTCCCATGCCTTCTAGGTCACAAGTTTTATGGTGCTCTAATGCCTGAGTATGCACTTCATGTGAGTATCCAACTTGTCTATAAATAATCAAAAAACACACCACGACCATTTTGCCACCCTGAGCACAACATGATAGGAGAGGTAGAAGGTGTTGTGGTTGTGTGGCGCAAAGTTGGAGTTCTCAATGAGAATGTATGATAAATTTACATTGCACTTATGTTTGTTATTTTTTTTTATAATTGTGTATATAGTTGGCAACTGATATGAGAATACATGCAGGCCATAGTACCTAAGAATCCCCCTACAATTCCTTCTGCAAAGCCTCTGGTACCTAATTCTATTCCACATGCAAAGCCTCTGGTACCTAATTCTATTCCACAGGTCCTATTTGACTCACAAGGTCCTAAGTGCATGGATTGGCACTATGGTTAGACAGTGTAAAAAAAGGTCGACTATGATGGTCCATATTCTGGAGGACGTTGTAGGGAAAGATCACAATACTAATGTATTCTTGACATATATTGTAGAGTTATTCGAGTATGATTGGCCGAATACAAATGTGATAGAACTTTAGATATGGCGAGATATTATGTCTAAATACCCCATTTTATATATGTGAAAATATATGTTGAATTGTTTTTCAATATATTAATCCATACATATGTTTTGCATCAACTTAAATATAGTGACTACACAGTTCACATTAATCAATGTGGCATTGTGAGTTCCATAATTTATTAGCTTTGTATTTAGATACCAATTTTTTGTAAGTGATTACTTCTCTACCACAATTAAAAACTTTGTGGAAGTAAATAGCGTGATAATAGACCCTCCCAATGTTGGGTATGTTTTGGGATCTCTGCTTATAATTTTAACTTATGAATTATATTTATTGTGAAATTTGACTTTTTTATTTGCCTTCTTTTCACTTAGAATAGGAATTAGGAGTTGTTGGTAATTATCCCCAAGATGATATTTGTGTATTATCTTGATCCTTTAGGTAGAAAATTAGGTGGGGGACACTCAATGAAAGTTTCAACTATAGAGTAAGTAAACATTTTTATCTGTCAACAAAAAATAATGTTTGCATCCATTCATGATTATTTACCAGTGGAATTAAATATATTGCTTTAATTGATAGGAGTATAAAATCATTCAAATAGGCCAGAGGAGAGGTAAATAAGAAAAAGAAACTAATATATTAGAAGAATTTTAAGGTAATTTTCTGACTCCAATGCACATATATGCCAACTATGCTTATTTATATTTATTAAAATTTCACATAATTGTAATTTTATATTCTTCTATACAAGATAATAAATGGGCATATAAAAACTACATGATGTGGTATATGGGCCTCATTGTCAAACAGGAGTCACAAGACATTCATTATATACAAAAAGTAATATATATATAGTCTTGAATATTTAGTATATAGTTTCATTTGATAATATAAAAAACATTAAATCAAACTATTGAATTATGTGGTGTTCTTTGTAATTTTTTAACATAGTAAAGCCCTATAGAAGAGAAAAGTTGATGAGATGCGAGAAGAGTGGGCATAATTATTCATTAAGGAGGTAAAGTTTGTAATTTACTGGGATAAATTGTGATATTTTTCAAACTTAAATGCCATTATATCTATATACATGTCATGGTAATGACTTTTTTGCAATTTCAAATTTGAAGCAAGTAAATTGTTGGTGCATATATGAATTATGTGAGCATTTATACACATGTGTGTGAATGAATGTGAAGAGAAATGATTATGATGAGTTGCATTTGTACTTGTGGATGACAATGGGATTGCATGTGTGAATGAATTATGTATGTGCATATGTATGTGACAATGGAATGAAGTGTGGATGAGAATGAAATTGCACATGTGTGAATGAATTGTGTGGATGTAGACTCTTGTATGTATTTGTTATTGTATGTTTTATAGGTATTTATAGTATGTTGTTAATGTTGGTATGTATGCCCATAGAGCAAGTCATATGATGATTGTAATGGGATACTTTGTAAATGATTTGAATAATAATAAAGGCATTTTCCACCTATATGTTTTAATTGTTTTGAGATAATGGTATAACGTGATAGATGTCTAAAGAATTGTTTTACTCAATGATGTATGCCTTCGGGTTGAGGACTTGAATGATGAGATCATATGGATGTTAAGAGTATACATACTTGTTTTGTCCCTAGTTGGTTGTTATTATGGAAATAACCATAGACATCAATAACACAAAAGACTAGAGTGTGTGTTGGTTGATGACAAAATCTCATTAGTCATGATATATGATATCAAACCAAGCACATAGATACATGTTATAGAACAATGTATCAAACAAACCCACCATAAGAGTGATGCATGGAAACCACGCTTGGTTATTTAGGATCAACTCTTATAGTATTTGTGGTGACTGTGGTTCTTAGACCTGAAATCAATGCACTCAACACATGTCATTGGGTACTCTTTGACATCATCAAATGCAGTTTTGAAATATGGATTGTTATAAAGGTGATGATTGGGTGACTTTGACACATGGGGTTTTGACTATGAGTGATAGATATGGGATTTGTCCCTCCTAAGGGAGTATGATATCCTAGCCACTTGATGAGTAAGACCGAGAAAAGCATGGCCATGCACATGTGAGTCAATGTGTGACATTGAGCTTACATATATCTCAGATAGTCTACTCTAAATCAAGAAACATGGATTGAATGTTTGTAGATGATGATATGTCCATGCCTCAAGTTCAATCTGGATATCAGTGACGAAGGAACTATACTTTCACTGTAACACCAATTACAGATTGTAGGGTTTAAAGTTGTTCTCCAACTTTCCTTTTCACTTGGGTAGCACTGATGTTCGATGAGGCACCACTCTTTACTTGTGAAGTCCTATAGGGTCACACCCATAGGATTAACCTGGAAGAGGAGTTTACCCATGAATGATGTCTAGATTGATTACTAAAGTGTTTAGGTACTCAATTAAACATTCAATCAATTGACTTGACTCAAAATCATAGTCCTCACGTGTTGAACCAACTGATTAGAGTGTCAGATTGATTGAGAACTGCATGACTGATTTCTGCACAACCTGGACCACCAACTGACTAGTTCACTTGGTGAACTGATCGTCTCATGGTCCCTGAGATGACTGGTTCACCTTAATGAACTGATCGGTTGAATTGGACTAGATGAGCGAGGTAGGGTTGTCTCGGTTTGTGAGAAAAGATTTTCGTTACACTTATACAATTCGATTGGGACAAGAATTGATCTTTGGATTAATTAGAAACGAAAGAGGAAAGTCAATTGTAGACCAGTCAGGAATGTGAAATGACCGGTTCACTAGGTGAACTGAACATTTCACACTCCCAATCGACTGATTCATTTGTGAAATGATCGGCTCTCCTGCCACAGTGCAATCAGTCCATGGAAATTTTGGACCCTTCTACTCCCACTTTAGTCCCGCATTGCCCGGGGTTGAGAACCCTGACCCTGACCCCTCATATATATATAAAGGGGTACTGGGGGCTTCTCAAGAGCACAAATCAGAACATTAGTTGCTCTGCAAAGTTGTCCTCTCTGGTTCTGGTAACCGAAAGAGACCAAGAAAGTGCTACCCGACTAGGGAGGCACAGTAAGGGAAAGACAACTACATGATGACAACTGGTGGTGGGAGAGTGTGTCAGTGACTAGTACACTGACAAAAGGGATGACTCCTTCTAGTGTCCTTTAGGACAGGACCACTAGAGTTCCCGATGGTCTGTGTGGACTATTTGTAGAGGCGGGAGGTTTCTGCCGCTCAAGAGGACCACAGTCAACCGCAGTCTGGGTGGAGACCATGAGTTGTACAGACACCATCCAAGACTAGGTGGTTGAAGACCGCACTAGCTGTGAGGTATTGTCATTGAGAAAGCCTTAGTACCAGGTACACCTTACTAAAACCATCTTTCCTGTCTCATAGTTGTTGATGCGATCTGCTATTTTATGGGTTTGTGGTGAGAATTTTTTTGTTTTCGTTGCCTTCTCTATCCCACAAAACCCAATAGTGGTATCAGAGCCACATCAACATTCTATGTTTTAGGATTAATTGATATGATCAGTTTTTGATTTTATGCCTTTCATTTATTACATGCGATGCAAATATTTAATTGGCTTATATGCATGTCCAATTTAAATCCACAAATCCCAATTATACATATATGATATGGTATATAAATGCATTCGATACGCTTCACCTTAAAACGGTTTTTTGGTGGATGTGTAGCATGGTTATGGCCTATAAACCCCTATGTGTGCTTGGTTGTTGTGGTTTTTTGCATCTCGGTCTGTGTACTGAGTCCCTTCTCCTAATCCTAATGTAACTCGAGATAACTTGAGATTTCTCTTCTACCTTTGCTTCCCCCAAATGTAATTCAGGGTTTCCCAAAGCAATATGTAAAATAAGATAGTTTATTTCCTATTATGTCGAAGAATGGCGGGCACCCATACGAGCGTTTGGAGGTCCGAGACGACCATCTCATGGAGTGAGACGATTGGCTGGTGGACCAAGATGACTGTCACAAGGAGCAAGATGAGCGGCTGGTGGCCTGAGGAGATGCACGACGACCTAACAAACTGATAGTCTGGAGGAGCCAGACGATCAGTTGGTGGCACCCAACCAACTGGCCACGAGGTGAGCCGATCAGTCATGGGATGAGCTGATCAACCCAAAGCGGCTACAACACATGACTTCATCTTGTACAGGTTGATACATATGATGTAGACCTAGATGAGCATAATTTCTTGTGGGTCAAAGAATTACAATTGGATGGCCTAATCATCGCTTTATCACTTTGTATGATTTTTCTTGTGGGATATAGCATGAATATGATACATATTATTTATTGTGGTGATTGGATATGTATATGTATATAAAAACCAAACCCCTCAATAAATATTAAGTTTTAGATTCCTTCCATTAGAGGCACACATGAAAAGCTTGATTGAAAAGCGTAGACATCCCAAGGGTGGTGTACTGTCTATCTTGTGGATGTGTGATGGTAGTCGTGTGAGCATGTCAAGCAAGGTGCACTTCTATCGTGTCATCTTTTGGGTCAGACTTAACTAAGTGGTCTTAGTGGGATTTAGCACTTAGAGGCATGGAGATGTTCATGGCAAAGAGTTGCGCATGTCATCTGTCCAAGAGTTGCATATGATGCAATTGATAAGTTTTACCTACCTTAATAATTGATTATGGACGTTGGCGTTGGCCGAGTAATAATGCAATTGTTCTGGATCTTGGCCCACTAGAAGGTTGTACGCTGCAATCTTCTAAATTGATGATGAGGGCTATCAATTTGATCAAAACAGTGGGAGCCAGTAATTAATTAAAGGACTAATTGAATATCGTCAAACTTTATTCAAATAAAATCAAATAAAAAATGAGTTTTGATAAAATGCAAATATTTTCTCTTGTAGAATCAAATGGAAAATAAATCATCTTTTACATCAGGCAAATTAATTGAGATAAATTTCCATAATTAGTTAAGGACTATGAGAAGTGTTATGCATAATCCTAGGATACTAGTGGCCTTAGAATCCCCTCTATGTATGCATAAGGTGTTATTTGAGGCTGATAAGAAGAAGGATAGTTCCATGATAGTGATAAGTGGAATGGAATCCAAGGACAAAGGCAAGGGAGAGAAGGGTTCTCTCGCAAAATTGAAGTCCATGTCTTCTGTGCTCAAAACATGGAGAGGGTTGAAGGAATCACAGAAAATGAAGTAAGAGATAGAGATCTCTACTTCAGGTGTATAAGTGATAGAGATTAACTTTACTACTTCTTCATCATGGGTACTTGATACCTGATGTGGATCACACATTTGTTCAAATGAGAAGGATCTGAAAAGAAGTAGGCCTTTAGGGAATGGTGAGGTTGAACTATGTGTTGCTAATGAGGCAAGAGTTTTCGACAATGCCGTAGGAACCTATGAGTTATCTCTACCAAGTGGGATGATAATAGAGTTACAGAACTGCTATTATGTACCTACCATTGATAGGAATATCATTTATGTATCTTGGTTGGACAAGGATGTATTTGAATTTCTTATTAAGAATGGAAAGTGTTCCATTTCTAAAGATGAGATCTTTTATGGAAGTGCCCCAATGTCTTATGGTCTATACTTGATAGATCTACAGACAAGTGTATACAACGTAAATACCAAAAGACAAAAACTCAATGACTCAAACAAAACATATCTTTGGTATTGTCTTCTATGGCACATAAATGAGAATCGCATATCTAGACCCCATAAGGATGGTTATCTGAACTCTTTTGATTATGAATCAATAGAGACATGTGAATCTTGTTTGTTGGGCAAGATGACCAAGGATCCCTTTTTAGGAAAAGGTGAGAGAGCCAACGATCTATTAGGACTCATACATATTGATGTATGTGGACCTTTTAGAACAAGTGATAGAGGTGGGTATCAGTACTTCATTAACTTTACTAATGACTTCAGTAGGTATGGCTATGTTTACCTGATGAAACATAAGTCTAAAACCCTTGAAAGGTTTAAGGATTTCATGATTGAAGTACAAAACTAGATTGGAAAAAGTATTAAGGCACTTCGATCTGATCGAGGAGGAGAATACTTAAGCTAGGAGTTTGAGGACCTTATGAGAGCCCGTGGTATTGTATCACAATGGACTCTACCTGGAACACCACAACATAATGGTGTGTCATAAAGAAGGAATCACACATTACTAGATATGGTGCGGACTATGATGAGTTTTTCCGATCTTCCAACTTCCTTCTGGGGTCATGCTCTTGAAACTGTCGTGTTTACACTTAACCACGTACCATCTAAATTGGTTCAAAAGACACCATATGAGATATGGCATGGGAAGCGTCCCAATGTGTCTTATATGAATATTTGGGGTTGTGAAGCTTATGTTAGGAAAATGTTTTCTAAAAAGCTTGGACCCAAATCAGATAAATGTTATTTTGTTGGATACCCTTTGGAGACAAAGGATATTACTTTTATTCCCAATCTAACAACAAAGTGTTTGTTTCCAGGGATGATGTATTCCTAGAGAAGGAATTTATTTCCAAAGGAAATAGTGGGAGGAAAGTGGAACTTGAAGAGGTTCGAGACTAACAAGAAAACATTGAACCAATGGATGTACAAGAGGAAGATAGAGATTCACAGGTGGTTGCGGAATCTCAATATCCTCAAATAACGCATGGACCTCATAGATCTAGTAGGATACGTCTTGAACATGAGAGATTTGGATATCTTGCAACTCAGGATGGCAGTGAGTTGGTCATAGATGATGAGCCAACTACCTATCTAGAAGCTATAGAGGGACCAAATTTTGAGAAATGGCTTGAGGCCATGAGAACTAAGATGGAATCCATGTATACCAACAAGGTATGGACCTTGGTGGAACCACCTGAAGGGGTAAAACCCATATGGTGCAAGTGGATCTTCAAGAAGAAGACCGAAATGGATGGAAATGTGCAAACTTATAAAGGCAGATTGGTTGCAAAGGGTTTCAGACAAGTTCAAGGTGTTGACTATGATGAAACCTTTTCTCCAGTTGCCATGATTAAGTCCATCAGGATCATGCTTGCTATTGCAGCCTACTATGACTATGAGATTTGGTAGATGGATGTTAAAACTGCATTCCCTGATGGGAATATAGTGGAGGATGTGTACATGGCACAGACTGAAGGTTTAATAGATCCAAAGAATGCCAATAAAGTTTGTAAGCTGCAAAGGTCAATCTATGGATTGAAGCAAGCATCTCGAAGTTGGAATCTTTGATTTGACAAAGTAGTCAAAGAGTTTGGCTTTAGTCAAAATGAAGATGAACCTTGTGTGTACAAGAAGGTTAGTGGGAGCATGACTACATTCCTCATATTGTATGTAGATGCCATATTATTGATGGGGAATGGCATATATGCCTTACAGAAGGTAAAGACATGGCTTGGAAATACATTCTCAATGAAGGACTTAGGAGAAGCATCCTATATATTAGGAATCAAGATCCATAGAGATATATCTAGAAGGCTTCTTGGACTAAGTCAGAGCACATACATTGACAAAATGCTGAAGCGATTCAACATGGAGAACTCAAAGAGAGGAAACATACCCATGGTGCATGGAGTTACCATCTCTAGAGCTCAGTGTCCCCAATCTTGTGAAGAGAGGGAGCGTATGAATGGGATTCCGTATGCATCATCCATTGGAACCATCATGTACATAATGTTGTACACCCATCCCAATGTCTCGTATGCACTCAACATGACGAGCAGATACCAATTAGATCCCAGAGATGCTCACTGGACAGCCGTGAAGAACATCCTGAAGTACTTGAGAAGGACTAATGTAAGGAGTGGGATCCACTACCTTCTAAAAAATTTGAAGAATAAAACATCCATTCCAAACACACTCAAAGGTATGTTGGAATAGGAGTAACATTTCAAATTTCAATAAATGGTATTCAAAATAACCAAAGTATAGTAGTGGAATAAAATGTTGACTATATTCAATTTTCATAAAAGATTACAATAGTATATCATAATATCCCATAAGGGTTTACATGTATGATTCAATATAAGGATCTAAGTAGAGGGAAATCTAAACCATAACAACTTTGTCTCCAAGCTTTAACTCCTTAAGCTAGTCCACAACTTCATGCCTTATCATCCAAGTCCTTCACCTAGGGTTGGAAGCATACCCCAGTAAGAAGAGAAAATAGATGACATCAGAAAATTCTGGTATGTGCATACTAAATAGGAAATTGAGCAATATATGGAATAAAGGACATCAAATATAAAAGACTTCCCATAGAAAGGATAAGGACCACCCAAATTGTAAGGCCCCAAACTTGCTTAATGAGTTGAATGAGCTTAATTACCATAATTTAATGCTTATAACCCTAATATAACATTGTGATATGCTTTGAAATCATAATACAAGCTTAAGTTTCAAATTTGGTCCAATTTGGACACTGTTTGAGCAAGTTATGTAATTTTATGCATATTTTGGACTTTTCTACAATTTACCCAGTTGAGAGGTTTTCTTTGCAATTTATCACTTGAATTATGTTCTTTGGTTATTATATCATCATTATTGATCTTGTTGAGCCATGGGATGCCTATTTAAACCTTGGTTTGAAGGTGTTTGCTCCAAGGGTATTTTAGGGTTTCCCCCTTCACGGATGAACTACCTTTAGTAGCTATCAACTAAGGAATTATGTGATTGGTTGGTAATTTCGACAAAGGAAAGATAATCAGGTCTAGAGGGATGGTGGGAGAGCTTCTTGTGTGTGTGCTTATATATTCTTAATAATTTGAAGCCATGGACACTTGGATATATACTAGAATTTCAACTATTTCTTTTTCTTTATATTAAAGTGTCATATACTTATCCACAAGTACCAAAACGAGCCATTTCATCTCCACCACCTCTCTCCTTCTCCCAACCTCGTTCTCCTTCTGTTCAGCTGCGAATTTTGGTGCTCAAGGAAGAAGAAAGTGGGGATCTTCTTGGAAAAAATTCTAGGGTTGCAATTGATTTCCTTTTTGGGTCTAAAAAGCTTCTTCCTAGTGATCTTGACCTAAAAATGTAAGTTTTACCTTCTTTCCTCCGTCTATTTTTTTTATCCTTCCTCCTAGCTTTATCCAGGTCGGAACCTTGCTGCTCCATGGTAGAAATTTCTCTAAAGCTCTAAAACCCTACCTTTCTTGTTCCTTATGCTTAGGGTTTGCTCATTTGATGAAGAAAGGTGCTAGATGGAAAAATTCATAGTTTATTCTTAGATTTTCTACCCTACCTGATCGAGATTTCTTCTGTGTGGGGTTTCATCTTCTCATTAAAAGCAATTTTTATGAATTGCTCCACGTTTATTGCTTACTATAAGCTTTCTAGATCATGTTCTTGCTTGAAAATGATGATCCATGCACTAAAAAGCTATGCTTCACTTGGATTTGATTTTTATAATGTTCCCTATTCTGATTTCAATTCTAGATGAACTTGTGATAATGTGTATGTTATTATTAAGGTACAATATGACTTGGATCAGGTTGGTTTGAAAACCTATGGTGCTAAGCACCTATCAAACAATGGTCAATTTTAGGGTTTAAAGCTGATTTCTTTTATAAACCATGACCTGATGATGGTACCATTGCAACAACCCTATGGTGTTGTATTCATAACAACTGGTGGTCGTTATCAAGGGTGTCAAATGATGGTGACAACCTATGTTCACCCCCCTTAGGTCAGGTTTTGGATCAATTAGAAGTTTAACGATCAACCAGTAAGTACCCTACTGATGTTATCAATCAATGTTGACATTAGCTTAATACTTGATGCTGAATAATGAATATAGTGTTGATATAATAACCTATGGTGATTTCATGATCACTAATGATACTGGATCATGTATCTACAACCTAGGTTGAGTTAATCATTGTAGTTGTATAATCAATTAAGCCTTATACCAATGGTTTCTTGGGCCACTTGATGCAATGGTCAGACCTATACTGTAATTGATGGTTTTGACATGTGAACTTGACCCAATGGTCGAGATATACTATTTATTCCTCCATTAAGGTGGAATTATGGATAATGTAATATGTTGGTCCTAATCATGTGAGTTAGATGGTTTCCTTTATATGATCAACTTAAGGAGCTTAATTGTTGACAATGGATGGCTTGTTTTAACTGAATAGTCGATTATGGGTTTTACCCTACTCTCAATGGAACTTTTTGTATCGATTATAAAGGTATTTATAGGGTTATATGGTGACTCTTTATAGAGCACAAATCAAGGACTTCATAGGTGGTTTATCCAAGGTGTTTACTTATGTAAACAATCAAAGGTCTTACCTTTTAAACATTTAATGGTTCTGGGTGACATTGTGGTATGGTGATACGAGTTGAATGATGATGGAACAAATGGAGGGTTACCCTTAATAAGGTAGTATTACCTATTCACTCATATGAATAGAAGGGATGATAACCATATGGTATTGATATGTAACCCTAATGAGGTATAGCTTGTCATACCTAGCTTTAATATAACTAAATGATGGTAATTGGGTATGAATAGTCCTTGAATGACTAATGCAATCATGAAGTACTCTATTACTGTTGTTG
Organism: Alisma plantago-aquatica; assembly: GCA_963693085.1. Lineage (NCBI taxonomy): Eukaryota > Viridiplantae > Streptophyta > Magnoliopsida > Alismatales > Alismataceae > Alisma > Alisma plantago-aquatica. The sequence continues at coordinate 356,847,571 of OY856413.1, read as the reverse complement.
AAACCCTAGTATGCTATAAACCAATCGTTATACCTTGATTTATGTGTGGGTTCATACTTTAGAATAGTATGTAATGTGATGGTGATGCTTCACCTTATGCATCCATGATCCAATGGGGATGTTGTGAGTTAGGGTTTGGGTATAAGTGCTGATTAGTAATATTGATATAATTTATCATGTTGAACCTAACTCTAATGTAATTAGATAAAGACGAGTATTCATGTTTAATATTCTTATACGATGGAATGATGGTGGAATAACCTCCTTAACATGATCATAAGCTCGGTATGTTAATTGGTGGTTATCATAGCCACATGGTTGATTCTTTCTTATGCTGAACATGTGCATTATGAATATGATGAGAGTTAATCATATCTAGATTCCTTGCATGTTGATGTAATAAAGGAATGTTCTTAATGTTAATATAATCCTGCTATGATTGTTTATGAATATCTCCTAGCTCATTAATGAAATATTGTGTTGATCTGGTGTATTATATGTAAGTGATGTTGTTGAGCCTTGTTATAAGGCATGCAAAGATAATGATGATCTTGCAGGGAATAGTATGATGGTCTTAATGACCTTTGGGCATGGTTGAGCCCTGAATGAGGTGTAATCCTCTTGTGTTGATAAGGGTTGATTCCTTGTGATATTATGAAAATGATTTATATCCTGTGATAGTATGATGGTCTTAATGACCTTTGGGCATGGTTGAGCCCTGAATGAGGTGTAATCCTCTTATGTTGATAAGGGTTGATATCCTATTATATTGTGAAAATGATTTATATCTTGTGATAATATGATGACTAATGTAGTCTCATGAATGACAAGTGAATAGTACCATGTGATGATGAGATGAGAAATTATGTTTCATATGTTTTATATATTTTCAAGTGTTGATATTTATATTCTTGCTAGAAGTGAATTAGGGTTTGTATGTCTACTTGTTTGATGCAGCCTTAATTCACCCAATTGGCATAACTAATCAAGTGCAACTCTAATCATGCAGTACCCTGTGCCGTAGAGCCATCTTCAGTGTCAGAACTTGATGGATGGTGAAACGAGTATTCCTAAGGGAAACTCAGAGTGCATACTATTGAGTATGTGGGGGTGGCAGGTTGAGGATATATCCTTGTCATCCACAATGCAGATTGTGGAGGTTGGCTATGGTCATGCCTCATACATCTGATGTGATTGAGAACGGATGTGGTCGTGTCTCGGTGATTATAACATGATGTGATTAGAGGAAATCTACAGTTGTACCACAGTGATTGGGTTTGAATACCCTAGTTTCTAGTGTTATGACCTGTACCAAGGTCGGACTGTGGTGGTAGGTTTGACTGATATGCCACTGCCTTTTTACTCATACTGATCGAGGGGAAGAGATCTTAGGATACCGACATTCCTAGATCTTATACTGAACCGAATAGCCCTTTGTAGGGGTTAGTTGGACTTTGAATGGTACGATTCAAATTCCCAGGGCATAATAAAAGTTCTAATACAGTCGTGTAGCATATTTTTTTAGGGTTATACACGATGCTTGACATTGGATGATAACCCTTGTTTGTTATCTTTTACATAAAGATGAGGCTTAATGCAATTAAGAGATAGTAAATATACTTATGTTGTGGATATGCTTAGATTGTAGATGCATACATACGGTAGCCATGCTTATGTCGATAACTATACTGCTACTGCTGATTATAATCATGATGCTAGATATCTCATGTTGTTAGTTATGTTTAGCATGCTAGCCATGCCTTTGTAACTAGAGATGCATATACTGCTAATCATGCTTATCCAGATAGTTGTGCTTATGTTGTTATCTCTTCTTATGATGTTGATATGTACAACTAATTAGACATGCTCATGTTGTTAGCTATGATGTGTTACTAGACTTGCTCATGATTCTAGAACTACATATGCTACTGAATTGCTTATATTGTCAACAAGATAAAGGATGATAGTCTGCTTAATAATGATAATTATTATATGCTCCTTTATGTATTTTGTTCTTCATCAGTACTATTGATCTTATTTGTTATATCTGATTAAACTGCTTAACTGTTTAATTACTTAAAAATGTTGTAATCAATAAACATTGTTGGAAGTTATATCTCTTGCTGGAACATGGGTCTCACCCTTATGGTTCGCCATATTTTTTAAAGGTAATCAGAAGTGACAAAAACAAACATGTGGCAGCAAAGAGGAGATATAGTAATGAATCTTTGATAAAGTTGATTAGATTTCTAGTGTGTCCTAGAGTCGTCCCTGTACTCTCAGGTTCGGGCAGGAAAAATTTGTATATGGTGTTTCAAACAAATAGAACTTTTGTTAGCATGTTAATGCTTGTTTGTGTGGCATATATGAATATTGTTCTCCTGTGTATACATGTTGTGGCTAAGGAGATAGACCAATTTGTATCAAATTCTTGGCATAGTATGGATACAGGAAATATGTTGGGCTCTTATGCAAATGTTTTTGAGCGGGTGTTGATGTTGAAATTGATTTTAATTTACCCATATTTTGGGTATGTGATTAATTAGTGATTGATTGTGTTTTACTTTTGGAGTAATCTCGTTTAGTGTAACAAGTTCTCACAGGTTGGTATCAGAGCTTTAGGTTCACTGAGTCTACATGGACACTAGGAATTTAGACTAGGATGATGTCTAAGTTAGGAATGTAACACAAAAACATGGTGCATACTGCCTAATCTCAGTGCTTGGATGCCCTGACCTTATTGAAGAAAAGGTAAGTATGGAACTCTTAGATTGTTATCTTTTTTATTACTCTGATCAAGTAGTCATTTTGAGACAACCTAAAGAGTATAATGAATAAGAAATCATGGTGTGAATATCTCAATCCTACCTTAAAGAAGATGAAAATTACATCATTATCTATCGAAACTTGAATGTTTGGTAACTATAAGAGAAAGATACAACACCATGAAATCTAAATCTGAATACAAATTAGAAAAAGAGGAGTTCTTGAAGATGTGATTCAAGAAGATAATAAAGTAAAAGACAGATAAGTCTATGCGTATAAAGTGAATCAAGGTATGAAATCCACATAAGATAGAGAGAACTCCTATAACAAATATAAAATGAGAAGATGAATGGGAACAATGGAAAAGAAATAAGGTGGAACCTGAGTTAATCTCAGACCAACCTATATGTGTAAGAAAGTGTTAATGAAAAATCAGCATGGCATGTGAAACAAATTAAGGGAGATGATACCGATTTAATGAAGAAAATGTGGAATATGATGATTTACTTGTTGATAAATGGTTGAAAAACATAATAAAATAAGACAACATACCCAAGTATGATAAATAGTCATCAAGGAAGAAGTAATGAGATATGTTAATCATGATGATTCCTATGCTAATGGCAAGGGACCAAAAATGAAAAAGGTAAAATGATACATAAGAAGTTGTAATTTGCATAATGAAAATAGAATTGGTTACCTTTTTGCTAGTGACCCTTGAACAATGTTGCTATGATGTGGGAAGTGTGTTTCACTTTGTGTCTTTCCTTTCTAGGGCACATATTTCAAGTGGATCATTGCCACTTGGTATGTGTGGATTCATTCTAAACATGAGGATGGATATCTTATTATAGAATAAGGTTGTTTGGACTATGGTTCCACGATCAAAAAATTTGTGATGATTTTGCTTTGAGCCTTCCAATAATTAGGAAGACTCCTCTTATATCTTTTGAAATTTATCATGTTAGTAAAAGTAGATGAGATAAGGATGTGAGTTCCTTATAGCACATGAGGTGGATACTGAGTTAATGAATCCTAGTATCCAAGATGTATCAATAATATGAGAAATATGTGAAGGTTGGAGACGTTTATTAAATGAACATTCTAAGTATTCCTCTCATGTATATATATAGAGAGAGTTGATAATGATCCTATAAATGTTGTTTGGAAGGAAAAACAAAAGTGATTGTATAATGTTGTGTATGGTTCAGTGATAGCTGGGCAAGACCACTATCAAGGATAGATGGTTTGTTGGTCAATAGATATGTGATACCGTGTTCCTTTAAGATAAACCTATGATCAATATTTCTTCAAAAACCTTAGGGTTGCCAAAGAAGAAATAGCTATAAGACAAGTTGAACAAGAGTGAGATGGGGTTGATTAAAATTCTTTATGGGATCATGATATGTCTTCTAAGTAGGTTGTGTAAATCCTAGTAAGGTGAAGATAATGTTGTTGCTTCACCCCTAACAAGGTTGACTAGGAATGATGTTTCCTTATATGGAATGACAACTGCCAGCATCAGCATTTCTTTTGATGCTAAAAAAGAACTGACAAGAGTTCTAGTGTCAGTGTATAAAAAAGGATGGATACATTGCCTTTTTTTATATGCTTTAAGGAATGGTATGGGACACATAGCATGATTGGTAAAAAGATAGCAAGTATGACTTTTGAGTAGTGTGTTGATACAATAGATATAATTTTAGGATGATAGCTAGAATTTAAAGTTGAGCATTATTATTAGATTTGTACATGTGGCACAACAAGTTTCTATGTTCCATATTTGCAAATGTCTTCTTAGGTGGGGGTTTTTCTGCTGACCCAAGATGAGATATGTATGAATGATGTACATCACCGTGATATGCAAGTAACCATGTGAAGGTAATAGGATGAGGTGCAGAGGAAGTACCCATCTTTGTTTACCTTGGATTTCAGGGGCGAAATCCCTGTTAGGGGTTTATACAAATGGGTATCAAGAGAAAATGAATTGAAATCATATGATAACAAAAGAATACTTGCTATTAATAAAACATAAAGATTGTGCCACACAAGCACATGTAAAGAATTAGGGCACACACCCCATATCATCAACCTGCATGCATGTGAGATAGACATAGCCCTAGAACAATATAAACACAAAGGCGGCCAAGTCTCATAAACTTGAAACTTGATAGAGAAATGAATACTTCCAATCTCCCAAATATATAAAACATGGGCCAAGAGTCACACATATTACCCTGGGTATGAGGTTCCTTTCCATCCCAAAAGAGCAGGAAATATCACATATGCTCGGCAGGAAATAACACATCTGCCATAAAAACCAATGCAATTGCACTACTCTAGTTCTACTGAATCACATAGCATGTTAAATGTAGATGCAAGTAGAAAGTATAGTCAGAATATATAAACTAGTCACCACATAAGTGACCAACATATACATCCACCTCATAAGTGGGCAAAAGAAATCACATGTCATCTTTTAGAGTTCCATCATGAACAAAGCATAAGATAAGAGTTCAAAAGAGTATCCATGATCACATGATCAATATCAAATAAGGTAGTTCACATGAACCATGATTTTCAAAAGAAAAGACATTATGTATAGGCGAATGTCCATAAGACAAAGAGAATGAATAATTATAGGTGAATTGCTTAACATAGAAGAGTAGGGGATACATCATGCAACAAGAGAAAGAAATTTCTCAATATGAATAATCGAGTCTACAAACATACAATAAGAGAGAGAAATTGCTCAATATGAATAATCGGGGATGCATCATACCTCAACTTCAGACTCTAAATAGTCCAAGTCAGTACTAGATCCAAGCCTAGGCCTCCAAAGAACCTCTAGGGAAGGTGGACAGGTCCAATAAGTAAGGTTCCCAATCTTAGAGAGGCTGGTTTCTTCAACAAAGCTCCTATCTCGAGCAAGAAGCACCTTCTCCACTTTAAAGGTGAAAACCCTAACAAAAGAACATGGAGATGAGGTGTTTATGGGTTCTAGGTGGGGTTTCACCATGGAAGTCCATGGTTATGACCTGGAGGAAGGTGGAAGGAAGACTAACAACATGAAAATAGGGAAGGAAAAACTTACTAGTTTTGGTCGAAATAACCAAGGAGGAGCTTTAGAAACCCTAAATAGAGAAAATTTGGAACCCTAGGATCCTTCTTCACCAAGGTAGGCACCTTCTTTTACCTTGGGACAGCATCTTAGTGGCCAAATATAGTAGGAGTTATGCTCTAAGATAGAGGAAAGAAAGAAGAGCAAGAGTTTTTGAATTTGGAGTTGGGAAGGGTAGATATGGCTATATAAAGAAAGAGGTCAAGTATGAGGTGTTTATGAGACTTTCCATGTGTCATGTATAACGGTGTCCATGTACATGAAAGCCTTTATGGATAAATAATAAGTCAAGAACGAGGTGTCAAGTTACTTTCCATGTTTCCAAGGGTGCCTATGGACATGCAAACCTTTATGGATAAGGAAGAAGTCAAGCATGAGGTGTCCATGGAGCTTTCCATGTGTCCTTAGCCTAGGGATTTCATGGCCATGCAAGAGAAAAACTCATAGAGTCTTCTTGAATATCAATGTCAGTTTATGGACACTTATAGGCCATCCCAACCGACCTCCAATCAAAGAAATAACCCCATTGATTGATAGCTTCTAAAGATAAGCTCATTTATAACGAGAGTAATCCCTAAAATGCCCTTGGAAAGAAACACCTTCAAACCAAGGTGCAACTAGGTGCCCCATGGTTCAAAAACTCGGGAATGGTAAGGGAATATATAAGAATTATAATGCATGTGACAATTTTTAAAGAAAACCTCCCAATTGGGTAAATTGCAGAAAAGTCCAGAATGTACCTAAAATTGTATAACTTGCACAAACAAGATCCAAATTGTACCAAACTTCATCCACAAGTTATCTTTGATGTTTTGAATATGAATTTTCCATTATTTACACATTTTAAAGTTATATAATCACATTATTCATTACTTATGCCTTTTGCTCATTTTCACACTCCTAAATTTATCCTAATATTTCAAGGTTGTCCAAATTAGATGAAATTTGACATGTAGGCCAATTTTGATATGTAGATCTCAAATTTGAAGTTTGTTTCCACTTTTGAGACTTATTTTTATGAGATATGTCATATGACCCATTAATTATTCATCCAATTAAGTTTCTTATCTTCATATTACCACCAAAATGAGTTATGTGGCATATTTTATGTATCCATTATAAACCTAAGAATAATGTTATAACATTAGGTTACATTAAGGTGATCTATACATGAATTATTTCATTGGGGTTATAATAAACATATATTTAGGTCTAACCTTCAATCTTGTTTGGCTAAGTCCAAAATGTCAACTTCCATGGTAGGGCCCAAGATCAAATATGTTACAACACACCACCCCTTAAAGGGATTTCATCCTCAAAATCAAAACATCCACATATAAGAAAACAACTTATTCACCACTCCTTAAAGGATTCATCTTATTAATTAAAAAATACTCCTTAGGTACAAAATGTTCAACTACACTTCCTTTCATCCAACTACAAAAGCATCATGAAAAAAAACATAACTTACAGAGACTAACTATGAACTTTGGGTTAACTTGCTCTTGTCCATCCTCAAATAAGTCTTTACACCTGGGAGACTGGTTCAACATATTAGGGTCCCTAAAGATAAATCATATAGATGTCTAAGGCTACTATTTCCTAAAAGCATGCTATTTTAAACAATTCATATCATCTCAGGCTAGGCCGATATCATATGGATTCAGGAGTCCTCGTAAATCAAGCTAGTGGTGCGGAGGAAAATCTTGCCAACCCCCGAACGCTGATCCTTTATAGACACCTTTTATTTCAACTTCATGTCCTAGTAGCTGACTAAAGGCCAAGCTAAACAACCTCAAGTTACTATGGTTACTTATGCATCTTTTACTTATAAGTATTTTAAGGTTCTATTCATCATTATTCTAATGTGAAACTATATGATCCTAAATCAACCCTTCATCATGTATTGATCAACACTAGGGAAAACATGTCACTTAAAGGTAAGGCAATGATTCTAACTAGGGAGACAAAATTGAAATAGTCAGATTCCGACTACTATGGACTCTGATACCATGATGTAAGTAGTGTGAAATCACCCCCTTACTAAATTTTTTTTTGAAGAATAAAACATCCATTCCAAACGCACTCAAAGGTATGTTGGAATAGGTGTAACATTTTCAAATTTCAATAAATGGTATTCAAAACAACCAAAGTATAGAAGCAAAATAAAAATGTTGACTATATTCAACTTTCACAAAAGATTACAATAGTACATCATAATATCCCATAAGAGTTTACATGTATGATACAACATAAGGATCTAAGTAGAGGGAAATCTAAACTATAACAACTTTGTCTCCAAGCTTTAACTCCTTAAGCTAGTCCAAAACTTCATGTCTTATCATCCAAGTCCTTCACCTAGGGTTGGAAGTGTTGGGTTTTGTGGAGAAAATATGCGCGGCGGAAGCGATAAATCCACGCAACCCGTAACAGGATCTCGTCGATAACAGCGTATTCGGAAATAGGTTTGCGGGATATACCTTATCGCGGAGCAAGTCCGGCGATGTCCCGCTGCACGACGGTGCAATGCTGCTTGTCAAACACGGACGGATCTTCTCTCCCGTTCGCTGTTGTAGGTTGATCCGGCGATGCTCCTTTGCGGCAGTGACGTACGTTGCTCGCAGCACGTACAGGTGGTCGTTGACGTCCTCCAAACGCAGGCGTCAAGGCATCTGCGTCTCTACTTCGTCCACGCGGATGGACGGAACTCCACGTCGCGCTTCTCAAGCCGGCGGGAAGGAGCGTGTCTCTGCGGCGGCGTGCTAGCGGTGCGTTGCTCTCCTTTCTCTCCTAAGGACGACGACGGCTAGGTTTACGTACGTGAGCGTAATCTAAAAGCGCCTCTCTATATCTTATATAGATATCGACCGTCTATCCTCCTTTAAATAGGATAAGAAGAGAAGTAGGGTTTCCTAAACCCATCGGTAAACAGAAACGTTGCGTTGATTAAAACGCTCATGGATTAATTAGAATATTTCAGAATTCATTAATTAACCAAATAATCGCATTAATTGATTAATTAATATCCGACTCCATGCAATCGATTGGGATGGCTCTACGGGCATACATATACCAACAGACTCCCACTTGCACTTAGAGCCAGTCACTCCAATATTATTCTAATCTATTACATAAACATTTTAGTAATCAATACGATTCGAAGCAATTTCAATCAAATCCACAATTATACTCCTATTCCAACACATCCTGTGCGTGTGACCCGGTAGGCTCCAAATTACATTGGCAGTGATATCCATAATCATATTATGATTTCACAAGAAATGATTGGTATCTAGCAAGACTTTATTGCTACCCAAGTAATTGGAGAAGTTGGAGAACAACTTGACCTATCATTCATGACTGGTATTTCAGTGATTGTATAGTTCCTTTGTCGCTGATATCCGGATTGAACTCGAGTCATGGAATTGTTATCCTTTTCAACGTTCAATCCATGTTTCTTGAACTAGAGCAGAATGTCTGAGATATATGTAAGCTCAATATCACATATTGATTCACATCAGCATGGCCATGCATTTCTCAGTCTCGCTTATCAAGTGGCCGGAATATCAAACTCCCGTAGGAAGGACAAATTCCATCTACATCACTCACAGTCATCCCCATATGTCATAGTGCACCCAAGCACCATCTTTATGGCAATCCTTATTCAGGACCACGGTGGATGATGTCAAAGTACACCGAACGACATGTGATAAGTGTAGTGACTTCAGGTCTAAGAACCACAATCACCACCATCATTATGAGATGTGACTCTAACTACCAATCATGGTATCCATGTGTCACTCTCAAGGTGGGTCTATCCGATACACTGTTCTCTAACAAGTATCTATGTATTTGGTTTGATATCTCCATATCATGGATAATGAGATTCTTCCATCAACCAACATACATTCTAATCTTATGTGTTATTGATGTCTATGGATATTTCCACAATAACAACCGATTAGGGACAAAATAAGAATACATACTCTTAGCATACATATGATCTCACTGTTCAGGTCATCAACCCAAAGACATATGTCGTTGAGTATATTATTCTATAGACATCTATAAGTCTTATGGTCATCTCACAATATAAAACACAAACATATAGATTGGAAACTTGCCTTTATTGATATGATCAATGTAGTATTACAAATCATTTACATAGTATCCCATTACAATCATCGAATGATAGTCTCTATGGGCATACATACCAACAGATTCCCACTTACACTTATACCCAATCACTCATGAATCTCAATCCATGTGATCAAACATGTCCGTCATGTTTCTGCTGTGAAAGTGCTTTTGTGAGCGGGTCAGCCACATTGCTTTCTGTAGGTACTCTGCAAATCTTCACATCTCCTCGTTGTACGATCTCTCGTATGAGATGGAACCGCCATAGAATATGTTTGGAACGTTGGTGCGATCTTGGTTCTTTAGCTTGTGCAATTGCTCCATTGTTGTCGCAAAACAACTCAATTGCATCACCAGCGCTTGGAACCACTCCAAGTTCAGAAATGAACTTCTTGATTCACACAACTTCCTTTGCAGCATTAAATGCGGCAATATATTCGGCCTCTGTTGTAGAATCCGCAACCGTCTCTTGCTTGGAACTCTTCCAGCTCACAACTCCGTTGTTCAGGCAAAACACAAATCCAGATTGCGATATGTAGTCATCTTTGTTAGTTTGGAAGCTAGCATCGGTGTAACCCTTTACCACGAGCTCTTCCTCACCACCGTATACCAAGAATTGATCCTTAGTTCTTCTCAAGTACTTTAGGATGTTCTTTACGGCTGTCCAGTGACATTCACCTGGATCTGACTGATACCGGCTCGTCATGCTCAAAGCATACGACACATCAGGACGAGTACATAACATTGCGTACATGATAGATCCAATTGCTGATGCATATGGAATCTTACTCATGCGTGCTCGTTCATCACATGAACTAGGACACTGGGATTTAGAGATTGTAACCCCATGGGACATGGGCAAGTTACCTCTCTTAGAACCCTCCATGCTAAACCTCTTTAGCACCTTGTCAATGTATGTGCTCTGGCTTAGGCCTAGAAGCCTTCTAGATCTATCTCTATAGATTTTAATCCCAAGTATATAGGATGCTTCGCCTAAATCCTTCATAGAGAAAGTCTTCCCTAGCCAACCTTTTACTGTCTGAAGAGTAGGGATGTCATTTCCCATCAATAGTATGTCATCCACATACAATATGAGAAATACGACTGTGCTCCCACTAACCCTTTTGTAAACACAAGGTTCATCTTCATTTTGACTAAAGCCAAACTTTTTGACTACTACATCAAAACGTAGATTCCAGCTCCGAGATGCTTGCTTCAATCCATAGATTGACCTTTGTAGCTTACAGACTTTATTGGCTTCCTTTGGATCGATAAAACCCTCAGGTTGTGTCATGTACACATCCTCGAGTAAATTCCCATTAAGGAATGCTGTTTTAACATCCATCTGCCAAATCTCATAGTCATGATAAGCTGCAATGGCAAGCATGATCCTGATGGATTTAACCATGGCAACTGGTGAGAAGGTCTCGTCATAATCAACACCTTGAATTTGACGGAATCCTTTAGCAACCAATCTACCTTTATAGGTTTGAACATTTCCATCCATGCCAGTCTTCTTCTTAAAGACCCACTTGCACCCTATGGGTCTTACCCCTTCGGGTGGATCCACCAAGGTCCATACCTTGTTGGTGTACATGGATTCCATCTCAGATCTCATGGCTTCGAGCCATTTCTCAGATTCTGGTCCCTTAGTAGCTTCTAGATAGGAGGTTGGCTCATCTGCTATGCCCAATTCGTCACTATCTTGAGTCACGAGAAATCCAAATCTCTCAGGCTCAAGTCGTGTCCTACTAGATCTACGAGGTTCCTGTGTTACATTTGGAACTTGAAATTCCACAACAACTTGCGAGTCTTCATGTTCCTTATGTACCTCCTCAGGTTCTCTGCTTTCTTGTTGTTCTCGAACTTCTTCGAGCTCTACATTCCTCCCACTAATTCCTTTGGAACTAAATTCCTTTTCAAGAAATACAGCAGTCCTAGCAACAAACACTTTGTTGTCAGTTGGTGTGTAGAAGTAGTATCCCCGAGTTTCCTTGGGGTATCCAACAAAATAGCAATTTTCCGATTTGGATCCAAGCTTTTCAGGAAATTGTTTCCTAACATAAGCTTCACATCCCCAAATCTTTAACATAGACAAATTGGGACGATTCCCATTCCATATCTCATATGGTGTCTTTTGAACCGATTTGGAAGGTACACGTTTAAGTGTAAACGCTGCAGTTTCTAGAGCATATCCCCAGAATGATATTGGACGTTCGGCTGAACTCATCATTGATCATACCATGTCTAATAATGTATGATTCCTTCTTTCTGACACACCATTATGTTGTGGTGTACCAGGTGGAGTCCATTGTGATACAATACCACAGTCTCTCAGAAGGTCCTCAAACTCTTGGCTTAAGTATTCACCACCTCGATCTGAACGGAGTGCTTTAATACTCTTACCAAGTTGCTTCTCTACTTCATTCATGAAAGTCTTGAACATTTCAAGAGTTTCTGACTTGTGTTTCATAAGATATACATAGCCATACCTACTGAGGTCATCAGTGAAGGTAATGAAGTATTGATAGCCTCCTCTAGCATTTGATCTAAAAGGTCCACATACATCAGTATGTATGAGCCCTAGCAGATCACTGGCTCTCTCACTGTGTCCAGTGAAAGGAGTTTTGGTCATCTTCCCTAATAAACATGCCTCACATGTCTCTAATGATTCAAAATCAAAAGAGTCTAGATAACCATCCTTATGGAGTCTAGATATGCGCTTCTCGTTTATGTGCCCAAGACGAAAATGCCATAAGAATGTTTTGTTTGAGTTGTCAAGTTTTAACCTTTTAGTATTTACGTTATATATGCTAGTCTCAAGTTCTAACACGTAGATACCATAAGACATAGGGGCATTGCCATAAAAGATCTCATCTTTAGATATAGAAATAATTCCATTCTTAATGTGAAATTCAAATCCACTCTTGTCCATACAATATACAGAAATAATATTTCTATTAATGGAAGGTACATAATAGCAATTCTCTAATTCTATTACAAGGCCCGTAGGCAAAGATAAACTAATAACTCCAACTGCGGTGGCAGCAACTCTTGCTCCATTAGCAACCCGCAACTTGACTTGGCCCTTTCGTAAAGGCTTACTTCTTATCAGATCCTGCATATTAGAACATATGTGAGATCCACATCCGGTATCCAGTACCCATGATGAAGAAGTATTTAAGTTTATCTCAATAACGTATATACCTGAAGTGGAGATCTCTATCCCCTGCTTCTTCTTCCTCAATTCCTCCAGGTAGAGAGGACAGTTTCTTTTCCAATGTCCAGGCTGGTGACAATGGTGACAACTGCCTTCTTTGGAGATCCCACCTTTAGCTTTGAGCGCGGATGACTTTGGCTTCTGCCCGGCCTTAAAACTTTTCTTAGCCTTGCCTTTGCCTTTTGACTTTCCATTTGTCTTGCTGATCATCATCACAGACTTGGGCTTGTCTTTCTTCATCTGTGCTTCAGCTATCCTCAACATTCCCAACAATTCTGACAACGGCTTGTCAAAATTGTTCATGTTGTAGTTCATGACAAAATGATTATATGATTCAGGAAACGATTGTAGAATCACATCAGTGGCCAACTCTTGACCTAGGGGAAATCCCAGCTTGGATAGGATTTCCACGTACCCAATCAAGGTGACTATATGGGTGCCAACTGAGTCTCCCTCTTTCATCTTGCTTTTGAACAACGCCTTTGAGACATCATATCTCTCCTGTCTTGCTTGATGTTGATACATGTTCTTGAGATGTGTTACCATCTCCATGACATTCATGTTCTCATGTTGCTCTTGCAACTCATAGTTCATTGAGCACAACATTAGGCACCTGACATCCACGACATCATCAAGGTGCTTCTTGTAAGCATCCTTTTCAGCCTTGGGCGCATTTACGGCAGGCTCCTCTGGCTCTGGTGTTTCAAGGACATAGAGCTTACGCTCATGTGTGAGAACAATTCTCAACGTCCTAAACCAGTTTTGAAAGTTGGTTCCGGTAAGTTTGTCCTTCTCAAGGACCGATCGCAACGAGAACGTGTGAGTGTTGTTTTCCATTTGATTGCTACAAAAGAAAAAAATTGCATTTAGTCCAAAACATTTTGACTTGTAAAGATTTGATAAACGAGATTAATTAGGCCTTTAATTAATTACGCTCCCACTATTTTATTCAAATTGATAGCCCTCACTATCAACTCAGAAGATTGCAACGCACAACCTTCTAGTGAGCCAAGACCCAAAATAATTGGATCAATGCCCAGCCAACGCTGGCGTCAAAGACCAAATACTAAGGTAGGCAACTTTTGCCAATTGCATCATATGCAACTCTTGGATAGATGATCATGCACAACTCCTTGCCATGATGCATCTGTGTGCCTCTAGGTACTTGATCCTATCAAGGTTCCCTAGTTAAGTCCAACCCATAAGCCAACACGATGAGTGTGCACCCTGCGGAGGCAGACCCACACACCCACCATCACACTTCCACGAGATAGACAGTGTACCACGCGGAGGCGTGCCCACACATAGTCGATCAAGCTTTTCATGTGTGTTGCTTTATGGAAGGCAACTAAAACTTAATATTATTAATTGAGGGATTTAATTTATACATATATATATATATATATCCAAACACCACATACTTATAGTACGTATCATATACTACTATATCCACAACCACAAACGATAGACATGCAATCACAAATACATCGGTTATGGCCATACTATTGTAATCCTTTGGAGCAACAAAGGATTACGGTCCACCTATGGTCTTATGCATCTCATGCAACACCTGTGAAAACAACCTGTAAGCCTGTAATGATCAACATTACAATGAACAACTTCATGGATGCTTCGTGAGGTTGGACCTTCAAGTTGCTTCTTGGAATGGGATCTTCTTGTTGCTTCTCCTTGGACGCTCCATGGAGTTGGATCTTCAGGTTGCTTCTTGGAATGAGATCTTCATGGTGCTTCTCCATGGATAGTCCTTGGAGTTGGATCTTCAAGTGGCCTCCTTACATCAAGTTTACAAAGACTAAAACTAATCCTATCTCTATTACATCATATGAGTACAAATATAAAAGGAAAGAATTAATTACACTTTGAAATAAGAGATGAGGCTCGACATGCAAGCCGAATACTTTATACAAAGGATCCATATGTAACCATTATACATCCATAGAATTCACAAACAAACATATCCACAAGATCGACATCCACATTCATTCACAACATTCACAAAAGGGGATACTAGGTCATAACCGTGCATGCACTCACCACATAAAATAGATTTTGAAGGCGACGTGTATGCTATCATAGGTATATCTACATATACGTATATACATATTAAAATTGCAGTACTTTTAATACGGGACATTCCCCATTAAATGAATTTTGACTCCCACACAGACAATGCGGGGTACACAGGGGTAGCGCCCCTGTGCGGGGGTCGAGGGGAGGCCGCCCCTCGCGGTGTCTCAGGGGCAGAGCCCCTGAAAGGTCTACGGAATTTTACTTCCGTGCACTTAGGAAAATCACTATTTTCCATAGTCGACCCCGTCCAAAACGTCAAAAACAATAGCCTGCGGCGTATGTGGAATTAGGTTTAGATTTGCACATTAACAGGTTTAATTCGCATCGTATGCAACATAAAACAGTATACAGCGATTCGATCATATCGAAACGAATCCAAATACGCCGTAGATCGACGCTGCTCTGATACCACTGTTGGGTTTTGTGGAGAAAACATGCGCGGTGGAAGCGATAAATCCACGCAACCCGTAACAGGATCTCGTCGATAACAGCGTATTCGGAAATAGGTTTGCGGGATATACCTTATCGCGGAGCAAGTCCGGCGATGTCCCGCTGCACGACGGTGCAACGCTGCTTGTCAAACATGGACATATCTTCTCTCCCGTTCGCTGTTGCAGGTTGATCCGGCGATGCTCCTTTGCGGCAGTGACGTACGTTGCTCGCAGCACGTACAGGTGGTCGTTGACGTCCTCTGAACGCAGGCATCAAGGCGTCTGCGTCTCTACTCCGTCCACGCGGATGGACGGAACTCCACGTCACGCTTCTCAAGCCGGCGGGAAGGAGTGTGTCTCTGCGGCGGCGTGCTAGCGGCGCGTTGCTCTCCTTTCTCTCCTAAGGATGGCGACGGCTAGGTTTACGTACGTGAGCGTAATCTAAAAGCGTCTCTCTATATCTTATATAGATATCGGCCGTCTATCCTCCTTTAAATAGGATAAGAAGAGAAGTAGGGTTTCCTAAACCCATCGGTAAACAGAAACGTTGCGTTAATTAAAACGCTCGTGGATTAATTAGAATATTTCGGAATTCATTAATTAACCAAATAATCACATTAATTGATTAATTAATATCCGACTCCATGCAATCGCTTGGGATGGCTCTACGGGCATACATATACCAACAGGAAGCATATCCTAGCAAGAAGAGAAAATAGATGACATCAACAAAGGCTGGTATGTGCATACTAAATAGGAAATTGAGAAATATATGGAATAAAAGACATAAAATATAAAAGGCTTCCCATAAAAAGGATAAGGACCACCCAAATGGGTATCAAGAGAAAAGGAATTGAAATCATATGATAACAAAAGAATACTTTCCATTAATAAAACATAAAGATTGTGCCACACAAGCACATGTAAAGAATTAGGGCACACACCCAATATCATCAACCTACATGAATGTGAGATAAACATAGCCCTAGAACAATATAAACACAAAGACTTCAAAGTCTCATAAGCTTGAAACTTGATAGAGAAAGGAATACTTCCAATCTCCCAAATATATAAAACATGGGCCAATAATCACACATCTTGCCCTGGGTATGAGGTTCCTTTCCATCCCAAAAGAGCAGGAAATATCACATCTTCTCGGCAAGAAAAAACACATCTTCCATAAAAACCAATGTAATTACACTACTCTAGTGCTACTGAATCACATAGCATGTTAAATGTAGAGGCAAGTAGAAAGTATAGTCAGAATATATAAACTAGTCATCACATAAGTGACCAACATATACATCCACCTCATAAGTTGGCAAAATAAATCACATGTCATCTTTTAGAGTTCCATCATGAACAAAGAATAAGATAAGAGTTCAAAAGAATATCCATGATCACCTGATCTATATCAAATAAGGTAGTTCACATGAACCTTGATTTTCAAAAGAAAAGACATTGTGTATAGGAGAATGTCCATAGGACAAAGAGAATGAGTAATCATAGGTGAGTTGATCAACATATAAGAATAGAGTATACATCATACAATAAGAGAAAGAAATGGCTCAATATGAATAATTGGGCCTGCTAACATACAATAAGAGAGAGAAATTGCTCAATATGAATAATCAGGGATGCATATACCTTAACTTCAGAGCCTAAACAGTCCAAGTCAGTCCTAGATCCAAGCATAGGCCTCTAAAGAACCTCTAGGGAAGGTGAACAGGTCTAATAAGTAAGGTTCCCAATGTTAGAGAGGCTAGTTTCTCCAACAAAGCTCCTATCTCGAGCAAGAAGCACCTTCTCCACTTTAAAGGTGAAAACCCTAACAAAAAAACATGGAGATGAGGTGTTTATGGGTTCTAGGTGGGGTTTCACCATGGAAGTCCATGGTTCCAACCTGGAGGAAGGTGGAAGGAAGACTAACAACATGAAAACAGGGAAGGAAAAACTTACTAGTTTTGGTCAAAATAACCAAGGAGGAGCTTATAGAGCAAATTTGGAACCCTAGGAGCCTTCTTCACCAAGGTGGGCACCTTATTTTACCTTGGGACAACAAATTTGTGGCCAAACAGAGTAGTAGTTATTCTCCAAGCTAGAGGAAAGAAAGAAGAGCAAGAGTTTTCAAATTTAGAGTTGGGAAGGGGTAGATATGGCTATATAAAGAAAGAGGTCAAGTATGAAGTGTCTATGAGACTTTCCATGTGTCATGTATAAGGGTGTCCATGGACATGAAAGCCTTTATGGATAAGGAATAAGTCAAGAACAAGGTGTCAAGTTACTTTCCATTTGTCCAATTCTAAGGGTGTCTGTGGACATGCAAACCTTTATGGATAAGGAAGAAGTCAAGCATGAGGTGTCCATGGAGCTTTCCATGTGTCCTTAGCCTAGGGATTTCATGGCCATGCAAGAGGAAAGTTCATAAACACTTCTTGAATATCAAATTTTGGTTTATGGACACTTATAGGCCATCACAAACGACCTCCAATCAAAGAAATAACCCCATTGGTTGATAGCTTCTAAAGATAAGCTCATTTATAAAGAGAGTAATCCCTAAAATGCCCTTGGAAAGAAACACCTTCAAACTAAGATGTAACTAGGTGACACATGAATAAAAAACTTGAGAATGGTAAGGGAATATGTAAGGATTATAATGAATGTTACAATTTGCAAAGAAAACCTCCCAATTGGGTAAATTGCAGAAAAGTCCAGAATGTACCTAAAATTGCATAAGTTGCACAAACAAGATCCAAATTAGACCAAACTTCATCCACAAGTTATCTTTGATGTGTTGTATATTAATTTTACATTATTACATATTTTGAAGTTATATAATCACATTATTCATTACTTATGTCTTTTACTCATTTTCTCTCTCCTAAACTTATCCTAATATTTCAAGGTTGTCCAAATTAGATGAAATTTGACATGTAGGCTAATTTTGATATGTAGATCTCGAATTTGAAGTTTGTTTCCAATTTTGAGACTTATCTTTATGAGATATATCATATGGCCCATTAACCGCCCATTATCTAAATTATTTATCCAATTAAGTTTCTTATCTTCATATTACCACCAAAATGAGTTATGTGGCATATTTTATGTATCCATTATAATTGTGAGAATCCGTTACACTAAACAATATTACTCAAAAGATAAAACACAAGAAATCACTATTTAATCACATACCCAAAAATATGGGTAAATTAAAGCCGACTTCAACATCAACACCCGCTCAAAAACATTTGCATAAGAGCCCAACATCTTTCTTGTATCCATACTATGCTAAGAATTTGCTATAAATTGTTCTATCATCTTAGATACAACATATATACATAGGAGAACAATATTCGTGTATGCCACACAAACAAGCATTAACAATCTGACAACATTCCGATTCGTTTGAAACACCATATATAAACTTTTCCTGCCCGGGACTAAGAGTACAGGGAGGACTCTAGGAAACACTAAACATCTAATCAACTTCGTAAAAGATTCATTACTTTACTCCTCTTTGCTGCCACATGTTTGTTTTCGTCACTTCTGATTACCTAAAAAAATGTGGCGAACCACAAGGGTGAGACCCATGTCCCAGCAAGAGACATAACCTCCAACAACGCTTATTGATTGCAACATTTTAAAGTAAGTAAACATTTAAGTAAATTAATCAGATATAACAAATAAGCTTAGCAGCTTTGATGATTAACAAAATACACAAAGGAGCAGATAATAACTATCTTCATTAGCCAGACTATTCTCATATCCCTATTAACATTATAAGGAGTCTAGCAGCATGAGCATCTCTAACATCATGAATAAATCTAGTATCATATACATAGCTAACAACATCATTATGTCTAACAGGTTAAACATATCAACATCATAAGAAGAGCTACAACATAAGCACAACTATCTTTATAAGCACAATTAGCAGTATATGCATCTCTAGTTATAAAGGCATGACTAGCATGCTAAACATAACTAACAAGATGAGATAGCTAGCATCATGATTATAATCAGCAATAGCAGTATAGTTATCAACATAAGCATAGATAATGTATGTACACATCTACAATCTTAAGCATATCCACAACTTGAGTATATCTACTATCTCTTAATTGTACTAAGCATCGTCTTTATGTAAAGATAACAAAAAAAGGTTGTCATCCAATGTGAAACGTCATGTATAACCCTAAACAAATATGCTATACGGTTGTATTACATCTTTTATTAATCCATGGGGAATTTGAATTGTACCATTCAAAGTCCAACCGACCCCTGTGAAGGGCTATTTGGTTCCGTACAAAATCTAGGAGTGCCGGTATCCTAAGATCTCTTCCCCTCGGTCAGTACGAGTAAAAAGGCAGTGACATATCAGTCAGAGCTACCACTACAGTGACATATAGTCTTGTAACTAGCCCACCTTGGTACATGTCATGCTGCTAGTATCTAGGGTATGAAAACCCAATCACTAAGGTACAACCACAATTGTCCTCTAATCACATCAAGTTATAATCATCGAGACACGAACGCAACCATTCTCAATCACATCAGATGTATGAGTCATGACCGTAGCCAACCTCCACAATCTGCATTGTTGATGACAAGGATATATACTCAACCTGCCACCCCCACATACTCAATAGTATGCACTCCGAGTTTCCCTTAGGAATACTCATTTCACCATCCAGCAAGTTTTGACACTGAAGATGGCTCTACAACACATGGCACTACATGATTAGAGTTGCACTTGATTAGTTATGCCAATTGGGTGAATTAAGGCTGCATAAAACAAGTGGGCATACAAACCCTAATTCACTTCTAGAAAGCATATAAATATCACAACTACAAAAGATATAAAACATGTGAAACACAATTTCTCATCTCATCATCACATGGTACTATTCACTTGCCATTCATGAGACCACACTAGTCATCATACTATCATAAGATATAAATCCTTTTCACAATATCATAGGGGTATCAACCCCTATCAACAAAAGAGGATTACACCTCATTCAGGGCTTAGCCATGCCCAAAGGTCATGAAGACCATCATATTATTCCCTATAAGATCATCATTATCTTTTCATTCCTTATAACAAGGCTCAACAACATCACTTACATATAATACACTGGATCAATACAATATTGCATTGATAAGCTAGGAAATATTCATAAACAATCATAGCAAGGTTATATTAATGTTAAGAACATTCCTTTATTGCATAAACATGCAAGGAATCTAAATATGATTAACCCTCATCACATTCATAACGCACATGTTTAGCATAAGAAAGTATCAACCATGTGGCTATGATAACCACCAATTAACATATTAAGGTTATGATCATATTAAGGAGGTTATTCTACCATCATTCCATCATATAAGAATGTTAAACATGAATACTCATCTTTATCTATTTGTATTAGAGTTAGGTTCAACAAGATAAATTATATTAATGTTACTAATCCACACTTATACCCAAAGCCTAACTCACGACATCCCCATTGGATCATGGATGCATAAGGTGAAGCATCACCATCACATTCCATACCATTCTCAAGTATGAACCCACACATAAATCAAGGTGTAAACATTGGGTTATACCATACTAGGATTTCAACAACAATAAGAGAGTACTCCATGATTGTATAAATCATTCAAGGACTATTCATACCCAATTACCATCATTTAGTTATATTAAAGCTAGGTATAATAAGATATACCTATTTAGGGTTATATATCAACACAATATGGTTATAATACCTTCTATTCATATGAGTGAATAGGTAAGACTACCTTATTAAGGGTAACCCTCCATTTGTTCCATCATCATTCAACCCATATCACCATACCATAATGTCACCCAGAACCATTGGATGTTTAAAAAAGGTAAGACCATTAGTTGTTTACATAAGTAAACACCTTGGATAAACCACCTATGAAGTCCTTGATTTGTGCTCTAGAAAGAGTCACCATTTAACCCTAGTCATCCCTTGATTAACAACACAAAAAGTTCCATTGAGAGTAGGGTAAAAACCACAATCGCATGTTCATTTAGAACAAGCCATCCATTATCAACAAGTAAGCTCCTTAAGTTGATCATATAAAGGAAACCATCTAAATCACATTATTAGGACCAACATATTTCATTAGCCATCATTCCACTTTATTGGAGAAATAAACATTAGATCTTGACCATTGGGTCAAGTTCATATGTTAAAACCATCAATTACAATATAGGTCTGACCATTGCATCAAATGACCCAAGAAACCATTGGTCTAAGGCTTAATTGATGATACAACTACAATGATTAACTCAACATAGGTTGTAGAAACCTGATACACCATCATTAGTGACCTTTAAATCACAATAGGTTGTTAGATCAACACTATATTCATTAATCAACATCAAATATTAAGCTAATGTCATCAATGATTGATAACATCAGTAGGGTACTTAATGGTTGATCATTAAACTTCTAATTGATCCAAACCCCAACCTTAGGGGGTGACCATAGGTTGTCACCATCATTTGACACATTTTATCTCGACCATCAGTTGTCATGAAGACAACACCATAGGATTGTTGCAAAGGTACCATCATCGGGTCATGGGTTTATAGAAGAAATCAACTTTAAACCCTAAAATTCACCATTGGTTGATAGGTGCTTAGCACCATAGGTTGTCAAACCAACCTGATCCAAGTCATATTATACCTTAGTAATAATATAAACATGATCACAGGTTCATCTAGAACTGAAATCAGAACATGGAACATTACAAAAATTGAAATCCAAGTCAAGCATAGCTTTTTAGTGCATGAATCATCATTTTCAAACAAGAACATGAGCTAGCAAGCTTATGGTAAGCAATAAAAATGGAGAAAGTTATAAAACTTGCCTCTAATGAGAAGACGAAACCCCAAACAGAAAAAAACTCAAGCAGGTAGGGTAGAAAATCCAAGCATAAGCTATGAACTCGTCCATCGAACACCTTTCTTCATCAAATGAGCAAACTCTAAGCATAAGGAGCAAGAAAGGTAGGGTTTTAGAGCTTTAGGGCAATTTCTACCATGGAACAGCAAGGTTCGACCTATAGAAAGGTAGGAGGAAGGATAAAAAAGAAATAAATGGAGGAAAGAATAGGATTCTTTATCTTTTTGGTCAAGATCACTAGAAGGAAGCTTTTTAAACCCTAAAAGGAAGTCAATTGCAACCCTAGAACTTTTTCCCAAGAAGATCCCCTCTTTCTTCTTCCTTGGACATGAAACTCGCAGAAGCACAGAGGGAGAATAAGGTTTGTACAAGGAGGGAAGTGGTGGAGAGAAAATGTCTCATTTTGGTTCTTAGGGATAAGTATATGAAGCTTTAAGATAAATAAAAAGAAAAAGTTGAAGTTCTAGTATCTTTCCAAGTGTCCATGGCCTTAAACTATTAAGAATATACAAGCACACACACAAGCAGCTCCCCCACCGTCCATATAGACATTTTTATCCCTCATTTATTTAATTTCCAATCAAAACAAATAATTCATTAGTTGATAGCTACTAAAGGTAGCTCATCCATGAAGGGGTAAACCCTAAAATACCTGTGAGGAAAACACCTTCAAACCAAGGTTTAAATAGGCACCCCATGGCTCAAGAAGCTCAAGAATTATGATAGAGTATCCAAGGAACATAATGCAATTGATAAATTGCAAAGAAAACCTCTCAATTTGGTAAATCATAGAAAAGTCCAAAATGTGCATAAAATTGCATAACTTGCTCAAACAATGTTCAAATTTGACCAAATTTGAAACTTAAGCTTTTCTTATGATTTAAAACAATATCAAAAGGTTAGATTAGGGTTATAAGAATTAAATTATGGTAATTAAGCTTATTCAACTCATTAATCAAGTTCAGGGGCCTTACAATAAACCTAAGATTAATGTTAGAACATTAGGTTACATTAAGGTGATCTATACATGCATTAGCTCATTGGGGTTATACTAAACATATATTTAGGTCTAACCTTCAACATTTTTTGGATAAATCCAAAATGTCAACTTCCAGGGTAGGGTCTGAGATCTAGTATGTTACAACTAAGGATCTGTTCCTTATTTATGGCAGTGAGGAAGAGTTGGTGGTAAAGGGTTACACCGATGCGAGCTTCCAAACCGATAAGGATGATTATAGACCGCAGTTAGGATTTGTGTTTTTTCTTAACAACAAAGCTGTGAGTTGGAAGAGTTCCAAGCAAGAGACAGTTGTGGATTCTACTATAGAGCCGAGTATATTGCTGCATCCCATGCAGCAAAGGAGGCTATGTGGATCAAGAAGTTCATCTCAGAACTTGGGGTACTTCCGAGAAGCTGTGATGCAAGTGAGCTTTATTGTGACAACAATGGAGCTATTTCTCAAGCTAAAGAACCTAGACCACATAATCAGTACAAGCACATACTGAGCCGCTTCCATCTCATATGAGAGATCGTACAGTGAGGAGATGTGAAGATTTGCAGAGTACCAACTGAAGACAATATTGATGATCCTCTGACGAAAGCACTTTCACAGTAGAAGCATGATGGTCATGCTAGGTCACAAGGCGATTGGATCTAAGTGCAAGTGGGAGTCTATTGGTATGTATTCCCATAGAGCAAGTCATATGATGACTGTAATGGGATACTTTGTAAATGATTTGAATAATAATAAAGGCAATTTCCATCTATATGTTTTAACTATTTTGAGATAATGGTATAACATGATAGATGTCTAAAGAATTGTTTTACTCAATGACGTATGCCTTTAGGTTGAGGACCTGAACGATGAGATCATACCGATGTTAAGAGTATACATTCTTTTTTTGTCCCTAATCGATTGTTATTGTAGAAATAACCATTGACATCAATAACACAAAAGACTAGAGTGTGTGTTGGTTGATGATAGAATCTCATTAGTCATGATATAGGATATCAAACCAAGCACATAGATACATGTTAGAGAACAGTGTATCAGATAGACCCACCATAAGAGTGATGCATGGAAACCACACTTGGTTAGTTAAGATCAGCTCTTATAGTATTGGTGGTGACTGTGGTTCTTAGACCTAAAATCACTACACTCAACACATGTCATTGGGTACACTTTGACATCATCAAACACAGTTCTGAAATATGGATTGTTATAAAGGTGATGATTGGGTGACATTGACACATGGGGTTTTGAATGTGAGTGATAGATATGGGATTTGTCCCTCCTAAGGGAGTATGATAATCTAGACACTTGATGAGTGATATGGAGAAAAGCATGGCCATGTGCATGTGAGTCAGTGTGTGACATTGAGCTTACATATATCTCAGACAGTCTACTCTGGATCAAGAAACATGGATTGAACATTTGTTGAGGATGACATGTCCATGCCTTGAGTTCAATCTGGATATCAGTGACAAAGGAATTATACTTTCACTATAACACCGATTACGAATTGTAGGGTTGAAAGTTGTTCTCCAACTTTCCTTTTCACTTGGGTAGCACTGATGTGCGACTAGGTCCTGCTCTTTCTTTGTGAAGTCATAAGTGGTTATGGACTTTCACTGTCAATGTGAAATGGGACCTATATGGTCACACACATAGGATTAACCTGGAAGAGGAGTTTATCCACAAATGATGTTTAGATTGATTACTAAAGTATTTAGTACTTAATTAAACATTCAATCAATTGACTTGTCTTAGAATCATAGTGCTCAAGTGTTGAACCAACTTATTAGAGTGTCAGATTGATTGAGAATTGCATGACTAATTTCTGCACAACCTGGACCACCAACCGACCGGTTCACTTTGTGAACTGATCGGCTCATGGTCAGTGAGATGACCAGTTCACCTTGATGAACTGATCGATTCAGCTGGACCAGATGAGTGAGGTAAGGTTGTCCCAATTTGTGAGAAAAGATTTTTGTTTCACTTGTATAATTCAATTTGGACAAGAATTGATATTTGGATTAATTGGAAACAAAAGAGGAAAGTCAATTGCAGGACAGTCAGGAATGTGAAATGTCCGGTTCACTGGGTGAACCGACCGGTTCAGACTCCCAACTGACCGGTTCATTTGTGAAATGACTGGCTCGCCTACCGTAGTGCAATCAGTTCGTGGAAATTCCAGACCCTTCTACTTCTACTTTAGTCTCACATTGCCCGAGGCTGAGAACCCTGACCCTGACCCCTCCTATATATAGAAGGGTACTGGGGGATTCTCAAGAACACAACTCTAAACATTAGTTGCTCTACAAAGTTGTCCTCTCTGGTTGTGGTAACTGAGAGAGCCCAAGCAAGTGCTACCTGACCAGGGAGGCACAACAAGGGAAAGACAACTACAGGATGACAATTGGTGGTGGGAGAGTGTGTCGGTGGCTAGTACGAAGACAGAAGGGACGACTCCTTTAAGTGTCTTTTAGGACAGGACGACTAGAGTTCCCGGTGGTCTGTGTGGACTATCTATAGAGGTGTGAGGTTTCTGCCGCTCAGGAGGACGACGGTCAACCACAGTCTGGGTGGAGACCAAGAGATGCACAAACACCGTCCAAGACTAGGTCGTTGAAGACCGCACTAGCTACAAGGTATTGTCACTGAGAAAGCCTCAGGACCAGGTACACCTCACTAAAACCATCTTTCCTATCTCATAGTCCTTGATGCGATCTGCTATTTTATGGGTTTGTAATGAGAATTGTTTTGGTTTTGCTGCCTTCTCTGTCCCACAAAACCCAATAGTTAAGCTGAACACATGATGGAACTCAGTGCTCTAATGAACTACTTCTTCCACATATTGCTGAACAACTGAATAGTAGGTCTGCAGACCTATAACAAAAAGCCATATGTGTGACATCAGTTGCCTAAAAACCCAACGATGTAGACATGCATCGTCATTTTTCTCAATGAAACCAATGACACATCTATCCTTATTGGTAAAAATTTAACTCATAATAAAGTACACAGTCAGTTATCTTATGTAGACTGGTGATAAAAATTCATACACCAATGCCAATTTTTTCCTTTGACCCAACAACACAAAGCTACATTGTCGATTGCTATAAGAAAAATCGATGAATATGATCCCAAAACAACATTACAATTGTTGTTATACGTTGTCTATTTCTTGATTATATACCAATAGAACACGACTATTGTTATGTGAGTTTATCCTTTCATAACAACCAACACTACATCTGATTCGTTAGTTTTCTCTTACCCTAGAAACTAACACCAAAGGCCCTTAGTTACAGTGTCTCCCACTTAGGTTTTGGCATAAGAGTGATGGCATAGGCCTAAAATAACTAAGGCTATAGATAGTATTTTTTTGTTTTTGATGACGTGGGAACCCTCCCTGAGAGCATGCCACAACTTTGACCTACCCTGGCAAGGTAAACCCCCAGAGACCCGTAACGCTCGCACACCGACATCTCAAATGGTCACATCAGAGGCCGACTAATGCTGCAGGGAGCTAATTGCCGAACAACACTACGGGGAGAATCGAACCGGGGACCCTTCATGAGGGGCACCCATGCTTGACCACCCGAGCTACTTCTCACCGGTGAGGCTATAGATAGTACCTATAATAGGACAATTTCATGGTTAAGTGTAAAGTTGTGGTTTCTTGAACATATCCCGAAGAGGAAGTTGGAAGAACATTGAAACTCATCATGGACTGTACCATGTCTAACATGCAATGATTTTTCTTTATAATAAACTATTTTGTTGTGGTATTCTAAGTCTATTGTGATACAATAACAAAATCCCTCTATGGGGCCTCAAAATCTTGGCTTAAGTATTCACCACCTCGATCTAATATAAGTGTTTAATTCTTTTACCGATTTGGTTTTGTACTTCATCTTTGAACTCCTTGAACTTTTGAATGGATTTTGACTTGTGTTTTATAAGATACACATCTCTAGCATTTGTGCTAAATGTTGACATACATCAATTTGTATGAGTCCTAATAAGTCATTTTCCCTTTCACAATTTTTAGTGAAGGGTGTTATTATCATCTTGCCTAGAAAATAAGATTCACATGTTTAAATTGGTTAAAAACCAAATGAGTATAGGTATCAATACGCACTGTGTCTAGAAATGTGTTTCTCATTTATGTGTCATAGATGACATTTCCATAGATAATTTTTGTTTGAGTCATTGATTTTCAGCCTTTTAATATTTACGTTTTAAATATGTGTTCAAGATTTAACAAATAAAGACTAATACATTGGGGAACTATCATACAAGATCTCATCTTTAGAGATAGACCTTATACCCTTTTTTATATGAAATTAAAAATAATTTTATTCCAAACTTTAAACAAAATGATGTTCATATTTATGCTTGGTATATAATAACATTTCTCTAACTTTGTTGAAAGCCCACTAGGCATAGTTAATCAATAGGAGCATACAACAATGGAAGCAACTCTTGCTCCATTTTCTATGCATAGCTCGACCTCTTCTTTCTTTAAGGGTGTACTTCTTTTTAGAGTTTGTATATATGAGCAAATGTAAGATCTACATCTGGTATATAATACTTACGATGAAGAAGTGGATAAGTTCAATTATGTAACATATATACCTAAAGTGGAGATATCTATCCTCTACTTTGTATTCTTCAGTTCCTCAAGATAGAGAGGACGATTTCTCTTCCATTGTCCATGTTGGTGATGATTCAGACATTTGCCTCCATTTACCACTCCTCCTTTAGGTTTAAGTATAGTAAACTTTTGATTAGTCTTAGAACCTATATAGGCTTTAGCTTTTCCCTTAGAATTTCCTTTTCCTTTTCTGACCATCAACATAGAATTAGACTTGTAACACCCCTGACATGGGTTTTAGGATAACCCTAGAAGCTTTACCTACATACGTTTCTTAGAACCTTGTCTTAATCTTTTGAAAAGTAATTAATACCTAAGGAGAATTTAATTCTCAATTTTGAACTTATTTGCAAATTGTTTGTGCCTTATATGATAGTTTTGGTAAAGATTGCTATTTACCCAAAATGTGGGTTGATGTGCAAATTATCACCTCTAGAGTTTCCCTTATCTATCTTAGCATCATCTAGAGGAGAGAAAAAGAAGGGGGCGCCTTGTTTGAGTCTTAGTTGAGTGATAAAACTCTTGATGGTGAGAGAACCAAAGAAAGATGAGTGTCTTGAACCCTAGATGGGATTGTATCAAGTTATGAAGTGTATAGGGGAGTCCCTATCAACTTGAAAGCAATAGAGGAGGTCCCATATCAGTTTATAATATTTTTGAAAGTACTCATATTAGGTTAAGCACCTCAAGTAAGTGAAGTCTATCAGTTTAAATATTCCTTGCAAAAGTTGTATCGATTTGCACATAAAGTGATATTGGGTTGTGATATCTTGTCAAGAAAGATACCCAATGACTGATATCTTATCTTTGGATTATCCTCATGAGTTTTGCATGATGAGATAATTATGAATGCATGGAGCCACCATGCATGGACACGTGTCACCTAAGTGCATACGGTGATGACACTTCACAAACACTCTCTCTCTTGAAACTCAACTATATTAGTCTCTCTTTTCACCTACAAGTTAAACTTTCTACTCTCATATCATCCTTTTCTTGGTGGACGACCATAGAATCTTGAGGAATAGGAAGGATCTCAAGCATCTTGGCTAAGGTAAAGCCATGGTCATCTTCAACCTTGGGTGGACTATGCTTCTCAGGTCATGATTCCTTTCTTTCTTTTCTCCTTCACCAAGTTCCAAACTATGGTATATTCTTTCATAGATAAGTGTTGTAATTTAAGTCTTGGAATTTTGATAAGTCATCTTCTGTAACATACTAGATCTTGGACCCTACCCTGGAAGTTGACATTTTGGACTTTGCCAAACAAGGTTGAAGGTTAGACCTAAATAGATGTTTAGTATAACCCCAATGATATAATGCATGTATAGATCACCTTAATGTAACCTAATGTTCTAACATTAATCTTAGGTTTATAATGGATACATAAAATATGCCACATAACTCATTTGGGTGGTAATATGAAGATAAGAAACTTAATTGGATTAATAATATAGATAATGGGCCGTCAATGGGCCATATGACATATCTCATAAAAATAAGTCTCAAAAGTGGAAACAAACTTCAAATTCAAAATCTACATATCAAAATTATCCTACATGTCAAATTTCATCTAATTTGGACAACCTTGAAATATTAGGATAAGTTTAGGAGAGAGAAAATGAGTAAAAGGCATAATTAATAAAAAATGTGATTATATAACTAAAAAATATGTAAATAATGGTAAATTCATATTCAACACCTCAAAGATAACTTGTGGATGAAGTTTGGTCCAATTTGGATGTTGTTTGTGCAAGTTGTGCAATTTTAGGTACATTCTGGACTTTTATGCAATTTACACAATTGGGAGGTTTTCTTTGCAAATTATCACCTCAATTTTAATCCTTAGATATTCCCTTACCATTATAGAGATTTGAACCATGGGGAACCTGTTTTCATCTTGGTTTGAAGGTGTTTCTCTCCAAGGGCATTATAGGGATTACCCTCTTTATAAATGAGCTTATCTTTAAAAGCTATCAACCAATGGGGTTATTTCTTTGTTTGGAGGATGGTGAGGATGGACTAGAAGCCTCCATGGTATTTTAGGACTGACCTTGGATATACAAGAAGTCTCTATGAGCTGTCCTCTTGCATGGCCATGAAGCCTTAGCCTAAGGACACATGGAAAGTCCCATAGACACCTCATGCTTACCCCCTTCTTTATAAAGCCATGCCTACCCCTTCCCACCTCCCAATCCAAGAAGCAATCCTCTCCTTCTCTTTCATCTAGCATAGAGAATCATTCCTTCTATGTTTGGCCATGATGTTGTTGTCCCAAGGTAAAAGAGGGTGCCTACCTTGGTGAAGAAGGCTCCTAGGGTTCCAAATTTCTCTATTTAGGATTTCTTAAGCTCCTCCTTGGTGATTTTGACCAAAACTAGTAAGTATCCTACTTTCCTTCCCTATTTTCATTCTGTTAGTATTCATCCCACCATATTCTAGGTCGTAACCATGACCTTCCATGGTAAAACTCCACCTATAACCCTAAAACATCTCATCTCCATGCTCTTTTGCTAGGGTTACACCTCTAATGTGGAGAAGGTGATCTTTGCTCAAGAAAGGAGCTTGGCTTGGAGAAACCAAACCTTCTAATATCGGTATTATTTCTGTTTGGACCTTCTTACCTTCCTAGAGGCAAGTTTAGTTAACCCCCTTCTCATATATTGCTTACTACATGCTTAAAACTCATGCTTCTATGTTTAAAATCGATGATCTCCATCTCTTTTTACCATGTTCTTCTAGGGTTTTGGTTTCTTACTATTTTACCTTCTCTAGAAGCTCTATTTTGGTTACATATGAAACTTCAAACGTGATCTTGGGTCAAATGGTGTTTTCTCCCTCTCCCTTCAGTTATCTCGATCAGTTTGATGATGTGGCAATTTCCTATTGGTCAGTATTGAAAAATTCATATCTTCTAATCCGCTTATCCAATTTTGACAAATAAATACATTTTGGAATTGTAAAATTAATCTATATCTAACATAGAGTTAGAAATGGAAAATTGAGATCATGATTGTAAAGGGTTCAGTCGACCATGGTCTTAGCTATGAAATGAGTCATGGATCCATTTTGGGGTGTTTCTATAGTCAAAATGCTTTTGAGAGAGATGGTCAGAGCTTGAACTTCTCAGTCATGAAACTGGCTTTGTGGGTGGAAAATATAGAAGGATACCATTAATAACACTAAAACTTAGGCGTTTATGCTAAGAATTTCTCTGTAGTTTTGTGCCTTTTTAACCTTGATATGACCAAAATAATTCTAGATACTTTGTTTTTTTGTAATTTATCCCTTTTTGAAGATATTGTTACTCAACTGCCAAGTTTTGTGAGTTTGAGTCAAGTTTGGTGAATTTGACCAATGAATATGACTCAAATTGGGTGAGGGTGATTAGGGTTTGTTTGTGCTTTGTTGAGAGTTGGAGGTGCAACTTGTAAATAACCCAAGTTTTAGGGTTGATGTGCAAGTTTGACACATTGAGAGATGTTTCTCTCTCCTTACATCCTCTAGGGTTTAGAGGATGGGTTGGGCTCATTGTTTGAGTAGATTTGGGCTTTGTTTTTCCTTGTTGAGCCTTGTTTGGGCTTTGCCTAGCTTTGTTGGGCCTTGTATCGGGCAAGGGTGAGCTTGGTGCCTTGTGTCGGCCATGGTGTATCAAACAAGTGATTGTGTCGGGCAAGTGGTGTGTCGCCCATGAGGTGTATCAACCAAGTGACCTTCTTTGACCTATCCTCGTTTGTGTCACCCCCCTTGTGGACACTTGGTGTTTGTTGCTTGCATGTGGCAAAAGCTTTGGACATGTGGAGGTGGGCAAGATAGTAGGTGGCTTTGTGTGATGGAGTGGACTTTTGGAGTCCTTAATCGTCCAATGACATAAGTGAAATCATAAGGTTGAATAATATTGAGAGTTTCAAGTGTTTTAGTAAAGTTGGAATGTTGATTGAGATTTATATAATGATTAAGATCTCTCTTTTTATGCCTTCTTGAGGAATTTAATTGAATGGTCTAATAGATGATTTTGGTCACCAAACTTGAGTAGAAGGTATCTAGAGAGTTATAGAAGCTATGGTTAAATTTTGGTGGCATTTGGATGCTTCTAGAGAGAGTTATTTAAGTTTGTATATTATGAAATAATGTGCATATTGATGTTTATAGACCTAAGTTGTGGCTTATTTTCAGTGTCACGCGCCCTGTACTTTGGCTGGGTCTGTGCGACTCATTCCTGACCCTAGATCTATGATCTAATGGCCGCACCAAACAACCTTTAGATGCCACAGATTGGCCCGTTCTTAGCTGCAATCTGGGTAGGAGATTATGGATCTAAGGGTCGCAACCCTGTCATGCACCTCCGACAGTTGGGACTGAGACGTGGGAATGTGCTTGACCCATCTGCGATGCCAAGACCATGAGGATGTGCGTCGAGGGAGGAAGTTATAGGAGCAGTTGCTCTCACCAAGTTGAGATGATTTGTTTGACCCTCCTTAAGCCTCTCAGAGTAGCAAGACCAGGGAGAAATAGGTCCCCTAGTTCCCTCTCGCCTCCTTTCTAGATGACAAGCAGAGAAAGTAGAGCGGGGTGGAGAATAGCATAGATAGAAGAGATAACAGAAGAAGAGGAGAAGCAAAAAAGCAAGTTCGAGATAAGTGGAGTCCAACCCAGCTGTCCGTAAGGACTATCATGGTGGTTTTGATGGTTGCCGAAGGGCACCTTGCCAGAATTGAAGAAAGAGCTCGGAGGAATGTGGAGAGAGCTTCTCATCGGGATTGGAGGGGCTCAAGGAGTATACAGAGGTCATGTGAATCCTTTAGAAGGTTCAAACCAGTATGAGGAGGAGCAGAGGCAAAACACCTCTTTGCTCCGCCGCAACCAAAGCTAGGCGACAACTTCTTTGCAGAGGAGGAGATCCACAGCTGAAGCCGAGGAGCCGAGTAGCCGCGGAGATAGGTATATCACTAAAAAATCTGATGATGGCATTAGAAGAGGACAGAGATGATCCGAGGTCTGTTGAATCCTCGCCGGAGTCCAGTTGAGGTGGCTGCATCGCGGAAAGAGAGAGTCCCACTGTGTGCTCAACGCGAGAGAAAGGGAGAAGGGCAGACCGGGTCTAACTTCCCAAACCGAGATAAACTGGGGTTTAACATTGAACTGAGCCAGACTAGCAGAGAATCACCCAGCTCACAGCAGACCAGGAGCAAAGGATCCACGCCCCATATGGCCACGTGGCTTTGTCCCATTCGCAGAAAAAGGTAATAATCTCATAATATTATCAGATCTTTAATAAATCTTAGAAAGTAGATCGAGCATCAGAAAAATAAGTATAATATACCAAAATTCTCAAAAAAATGAGTAGAACACAATGAAAGCATAATATCAGGTTTTTGATGAACTAATATCAGAGTAATCATGTAAGATGTAAAATGGTATTTTCATGCATAATAAATAATGAACAAAGACCTAAAATTGTGGAAAAAGGCCAGTAAGTCTATAATCATGTTTACAGTGCATAGGATGTCAGATATGGTCACGTTGATGCACAAAATCATGTAATTTGATTAATATGGTTAATTAGGGCTGATAACCCTAAATAAAATGTAATAAATACATGCATGCTCAATAAATGATGGAAGTTACAGAGTAAGTTCATATCAGTAATCTGAAGATGAGATGAAAATCAGATATCAGTTGGATGCATATAATTCAAGTCATATGAAGATGGCCATTAATACTTGTTATGAAACCATAATCTTGGTTAATGATGCAACCTAGGGCTAATATGTGCACATTAAGGATATGGAACCTAATGTTCAGATAATGAACTACAATCTAGAAAATGATATCAGTAAAGATAATCCTAAGATAAGAATACAAGTAAAAGTGGGAATACACTAAAGAGACTAAGTAAAACCCTAATGAGCACGATTAGGGTTAATATGAGATGTAAGATGATGAGAACCTGATGATAGTATGTGATCTTATCTTAACCAGGGGTTTGATCAAGATATAGTTGACATCAGGAATATGAGGATATGATGATTAGAATGATCTATCTCTTTGGAAGGTATGCCATTACCTCTTACTTGGCTTATTATACAATATGCTTGTGTTATATGTGTAGTAAAATTCTTGGCATATGATATTGGATGATATGATTGTTCTTGTGGGATATCTTGCTTGATTTTCCATACTTATGGCTATGAACACATGAAACGTAAAATATTCTGATCCATCATATGATAACACTAAACTCTTTGGTAGTACAGTGCATTGACAAAACATCAAAGCCCCTGGTGGCAGATGCAACATCAAAGCCCTGGGGGTAGATGTACGATTTATATGACAAGGCCTAAAAACATCAAAGCCCTAGGGGCAGATGCACAAGATATATGATGGAAACTAAGCTTAAAATATGTGTTATCTTTTGCTAATGAATATCTTTATGCAAGTATATGCTTTTCTTATATTATTCAGTTACTGCCAAGTTTTAGTTTTATCTAATTGCCAAGATATGATGAGAGGTATATAAAAGACACGTAGGCGTACTCAGTACAATATTCTTGAATATTGTGCTGACGTGTACCGCATGTAATCTTTTGTATAGGTTATGGTTATGCTCTTGAAGATTCAGGATAGTTGTGAGTTGTGTGGCGAGCTGATGTTCAGGTGGACATGTTGTCTTAAGATCCTGTAGTTTAGTGGTAGTACATGTTAATGTATAAGTTTTCTATTCAATATGTAATATCAAATGTTGTAACAATTCATGTTGTAATTATATGTTGAATGGTGAACATGTGTTGTATGGTTTTATTATTGTTCATGTGCATGTGCTACTGATGTTTTTCCTTCTGACTCCCTTGATTTTCTTTTTCTTAGCCTAATGTGGGGTGTTTAAATTGGGATTCTCACTGAGTTGAGGTTTCAATTTGGACGTCACACATCATATTAAGTTTTAGAAAATCCCAGGACGTCACAGGTGGTATCAGAGCATGAACAATAGCAAAGCCTAACATTTGCTCATTATGCAACTCAAAACTAGAAAACCATGAACTTAATAATCTTTAGGGTTAGATTAGTCATCTTTTAGAGACTAGATCTGACCTAGCCTCTAGGTTAGCACCTAGATGTCTGAGAACTAGGTCTAGACTGGTTCTTGTTAAGTAGCAAGTCCTTAGATGTCGTTCTTTCCTTGTAGTGCAGTGGAATGGGACGTTGCACTATTTGGAAATGACGTGCATCAAGGGAAGAGAAACCCTAGACATATGGCACTCATTGTCTAGAGTAGCTACACTAGTCTACACCATGTTCTCACCCTTTTCACTAGTTTTCATGACACTGGACTCTCTACTATGTGTGGGACACTCGTTTTAGCATTTGGTTTTTGATTCCAAACAGATCGAACCTCGATAGTTTTCTCTGACGATCGTTTTATCGGAGAAAAACTATATAATATTTTATTATATATATATGTAAATACAAAAATGTGTCCCCACACATGTATGAGTAGGAGGTGGTCATGTAACCTAAGTGAAAGTGAATGACATCAGTCTAGAAGAGAGAGTAGTTCTAGATTAGATGTCTAGAGGCTTGTTTGATATATATGATAGATGGAATATATGAAATAAGTTTTGATGATATGATGTAAGTCTTACATAGATGACATAAGATGGTTATGATGATCTATGTTTGTCTTTGAGGACTTAAGGTTTAGTTTCGAGGATTTGAAATAGGCTTTATGAGATAAGATATGTCTTAAGCTGAGACAAGGTTGTGAGTCAGCATGAGCCTCAAGCTCTTTTACGAAGGAGGACCTCTAGTGTTAGGACCAGTTTTAGGGTTAAATCTAGATATAGTGAGACCCATTGGGAGAAGGTCAGAGAACCTAGACTCCAAGATATGAGAATTCTGAGATATGTGATATGATATGTCCTAAACTATAATACTCCTGAGTGATTGAGTTGAGTCACTCTATGCATGATTCCTATAGTTTGTTGAACCCTAGATGTCTTTGGGAGTGCCAAACCCTAGAGTCAGAGAGAGGCTGGTTATGTATGCATATGTGAATAAGGAAATATGAGTGCCTACCATCTGGGTGAGGGAGAGAGAGTCCCAAGACCCTGGAGGAGGTAGCTATGTTAGTTTCTCTGAAGCCTCATGTTCGGGTTGGTGGTTTCCCACATAAGAATCTAGTGGTGTATATATGAGAGCTTTGGGTAAAGATGTTTCATGGGTATAGATCTATGATAGTATGCCATAGCATGTTTTGGTTTGTGCTTATGTGGCGAGAGCTTGTAAAGCTATCACTAGTGCCAATGAGGTAATCTGAGAACCCTAAGCTAAGAGATAAAAGATAAAGTATATGCATATAAGATACTCATAGAGTTGAGTTAGCTCAGAGAGGATGAGCATGGCTTTACCCCCATGTTATGGGTCAAGGAGAACCTCAGTTGGACTGGATACAGTTTTGATATATGTTTAACATGATACTCACATAAGTTTGTTTGGCACAACCACGGTATAACAAAGATAAAAATGTAATTTAATATCGAGACATGATATATAGACATGATATGATGGAAACCTAGAGATGGTTTAATAGATATCAATGCATAAATGGTTAACCATAATTATGAATAACGATGATAATATGATATTGTTGGTTAATCTATTGATGAAATCACCAGTGAATGATGCAATTTATTATGAACAATGAAATTAGATCATATGAATGAAATATGTTACATGAGGTGTTAATCTTAGTGCTTAATTAAGATGAAAAATATAATTTGATAGTTAGCACAACATAACGTTTATAACACCTTGATATGATCTAGATGGATAAAGTGGGTTAATTATAGTTAACTCCCTCGTAAAAGGCATATGTTAATGTTGAACTTGTTCTAACAGTTTGCTCAATAAGATGTTGATGAAACTTTGACATATGGGATAACTTCAATTATCTCCTTGAGAACATGGTAATATGATATGGGAACCCTAATTCATGGGCAAAAATAAATATGCAATCCTAACATATGAGATACATCATGATGTAACCTAAGCTCCTAAACCATGTTATGTGATGAGTGGTCCACCCTGGTATCACCTTAGATGTTTGAAAAACATCCTAGTAGCTTAGATATAGTTCTGGAGCTTTTGATTATGTTTTACATAGAATGGTGCCTACATATGGATGAAGACGTTTAGGTTTTCCCTGGAAGTATGAGTATGGTTTACTTTCGAGGAAGAAAGTTCTTTTAAGATGTATATGATGTGACAAAGTGGTTTTTATGGCTTAATTTTGAGGACGAAATTTCTTTTAAGGTGTGTAGGATGTGATGGAGTGGACTTTTGGAGTCCTTAATCGTCCAATGACATAATTGAAATCATAAGGTTGAATAATATTGAGAGTTTCAAGTGTTTTAGTAAAGTTTGAATGTTGATTGAGATTTATATAATGATTAAGATCTCTCTTTTTATGCCTTCTTGAGGAATTTAATTGAATGGTATAATAGATGATTTTGGTCACCAAACTTGAGTAGAAGGTATCTCGAGAGTTATAGAAGCTATGGTTAAAATTTGGTGGCATTTGGATGCTTCTAGAGAAAGTTATTTAAGTTTGTATATTATGAAATAATGTGCATATTGATGTTTATAGACCTAAGTTGTGGCTTATTTTCAGTGTCACGCGCCCTGTACTTTGGCTGGGTCTACGCGGCTCATTCCTAACCCTAGATCTATGATCTAATGGCCGCACCAAACAACCTTTAGATGCCACAGATTGGCCCGTTCTTAGCTGCAATCTGGGCAGGAGATTATGGATCTAAGGGTCGCAACCCTGTCATGCACCTCCGACAGTTGGGACTGAGACATGGGGATGTGCTTGACCCATCTGCGATGCCACGACCATGAGGACGTGCGTCGAGGGAGGAAGTTATAGGAGCAGTTGCTCTCACAAAGTTGAGATGATTCGTTTGACCCTCCTTAAGCCTCTCAGAGTAGCAAGACCAGGGAGAAACAGATCCCCTAGTTCCCTCTCGCCTCCTTTCTAGATGACAAGTAGAGAAAGTAGAGTAGGGTGGAGAATAGCATAGATAGAAGAGATAACAAAAGAAGAGGAGAAGCAGAAAAGCAAGTTCGAGATAAGTGGAGTCCAACCCAGCTATCCGTAAGGACTATCGTGGTGGTTTTGATGGTTGCCGAAGGGCACCTTGCCAGAATTGAAGACAGAGCTCAGAGGCATGTGGAGAGAGCTTCTCGTCGGGATTGGAGGGGCTCAAGGAGTATAAAAAGGTCATGTGAATCCTTTAGAAGGTTCAAACCAGTCTGAGGAGGAGTAGAGGCAAAACGCCTCTTTGCTCCGCCGCAACCAAAGCTAGGCGGCGGCTTCTTTGCGGAGGAGGAGATCCACAGCCGAAGCCGAGGAGCCGAGTAGCCGCGGAGATAGGTATATCACTAACAAATCTGATGATGGAATTAGAAGAGGAAAGAGATGATCTGAGGTCTGTTGAATCCTCACCGGAGTCCAGCTGAGGCGGCTACATCGCGGAAACAGAGAGTCCCGCTGTGTACTCAACGCGAGAGAAAGGGAGAAGGGCAGATCGGGTCTAACTTCCCAAACCGAGATAAAATGGGGTTTAACACTGAACCGAGCCAGACTAGTAGAGAATCGCCCGGCTCACAGCAGACCAGGAGCAAAGGATCCGTGCCCCAAATGGCCACGTGGCTTTGTCCCATTCGCAGAAAAAGGTAATAATCTCATAATATTATTAGATCTTTAATAAATCATAGAAAATAGATCGAGCATCAGAAAAATAAGTATAATATACCAAAATTCTCAGAAAAAATGAGTAGAACACAATGAAAGCATAATATCAGGTTTTTGACGAACTAATATCAAAGTAATCATGTAAGATGTAAAATGGTCTTTTCATGCATAATAAATAATGAACAAAGACCTAAAATTGTGGAAAATGGTCAGTAAGTCTATAATCATATTTACAGTGCATAGGATGTCAAATATGGTCATGTTGATGCACACAATCATGTAATTTGATTAATATGGCTAATTAGGGCTGATAACCCTAAATAAAATGTAATAAATACAGGCATGCTCAATAAATGATGGAAGTTATAGAGTAAGTTCATATCAGTAATATGAAGATGAGATGAAAATCGGATATCAGTTGGATGCATATAATTCAAGTCATATGAAGATGGCCATTAATACATGTTATGAAACCATAATCTTGGTTAATGATGCAACCTAGGGCTAATATGTGCACATTAAGGATATGGAACCTAATGTTCAGATAATGAACCACAATCTAGAAAATGATATCAGTAAAGATAATCCTAAGATAAGAATACAAGTAAAAGTGGGAATACACTAAAGAGACTAAGTAAAACCCTAATGAGCACGATTAGGGTTAATATGAGATGTGAGATGATGAGAACTTGATGATAGTATGTGATCTTATCTTAACCAAGGGTTTGACCAAGATATAGTTGACATCAGGAATATGAGGATATGATGATTAGAATGATCTATCTCTTTGGAAGGTACACCATTACCTCTTACTTGGCTTATTATACAATATGCTTGTGTTATATGTGTAGTAAAATTCTTGGCATATGATATTGGATGATATGATTGTTCTTGTGGGATATCTTGCTTGATTTTCCATACTTATGGCTATGAACACATGAAACGTAAAATATTCTGATCCATCATATGATAGCACTAAACTCTTTGGTAGTACAGTGCATTGACAAAACATCAAAGCCCTTGGTGGAAGATGTAACATCAAAGCCCTGGGGGCAGATGTATGATTTATATGACAAGGCCTAAAAACATCAAAGCCCTAGGGGCAGATGCACGAGATATATGATGGAAACTAAGATTAAAATATGTGTTCTCTTTTGCTAATGAATATCTTTATGCAAGTATATGCTTTTCTTATATTATTCTGTTACTGCCAAGTATTAGTTTTATCTTATTGCCAAGATATGATGAGAGGTATATAAAAGACACTTAGGCATACTCAGTACAATATTCTTGAATATTGTGCTAACGTGTACCACATGTAATCTTTTGTATAGGTTATGGTTATGCTCTTGAAGATTCAGGATAGTTGTGAGTTGTGTGGCGAGCTGATGTTCAGGTGGACCTGTTGTCTTAAGATCCTGTAGTTTAGTGGTAGTACATGTATATGTATAAGTTTTCTATTCAATATGTAATATCAAATGTTGTAACAATTCATGTTGTAATTATATGTTGAATGGTGGACATGTGTTGTATGGTTTTATTATTGTTCATGTGCATGTGCTACTGATGTGTTTCCTTCTGACTCCCTTGATTTTCTTTTTCTTATCCTAATGTGGGGTGTTTAAATTGGGATTCTCACTGGGGTGAGGTTTCAATTTGGACATCACACATCAGATTAAGTTTTATAAAATCTGGGGACGTCACACTTTGCCCCATGGACAAGTGTCCCTAGGTTGGGCAACACCTTGCCTTAGTCTCCCCTTCACCCTCTTCTATATATGTCTCTCCTTTCTCTTGCTTGGGATCCTTTTAGTTCCTTAGTTGCCTTCCTTTTTCCTTAGTGGATAATACCTATCCTTGGTAGAGCTTGGTGTTCGATCTCCTCGGTGGAGTCTTCTTCTTCCTCTAGTGGTGGCTGAACCCTAGAGTGTGTCTTGCTTCTCTTCTTGTGGTGAGCATCTCCCCCTCTTTCCTTGGCACCTTCTTCTCCTTCTTGCTTGTTCTTCAGCCATGGTGGTTATAAACTTTGTTTTTCTTCTTGTGGTGGCCGAAGGTGGTGCTTGGAGCTTGGAAGCTTGGTGCTAGGAGCTTGGAGCTTGCTTAAGGTGGGTTACATAACTCCTAACCCTAGTTATACTAATTCCTTTTCATGTTGCATGTTTATATGTCATCTTGATTGGCCAGGCATCTTGTTAGATATGTTTCTTGCCCTAGTATGTACCCTTTTATCTTGTTATATATATAGTGGTCATGTTTTTGATGTGTTCTTAGACCTTGTGGCCGAACCTTGAGTCATATTCCT
Organism: Alisma plantago-aquatica; assembly: GCA_963693085.1. NCBI lineage: Eukaryota > Viridiplantae > Streptophyta > Magnoliopsida > Alismatales > Alismataceae > Alisma > Alisma plantago-aquatica. Next base: position 356,806,139 of record OY856413.1, on the reverse strand, counting down.
TGGGCAAAACCCCTTTCTCTCCCTTTTGGTTTTGAGAAGTGAGTTCAAGCTCTAGTGGTGTAGGAAAAACCCCTCTCACTTGGTTGTTGAGAGATGAGTCTATGCTCTAGTTGCTTGGGCAATACCCTTCTCTCACCATGGATTTGAGAGGTGAGCCTTAGTTGAACATTGACCTAGTAAAGGTTGGAATCTTGACCGATAAGGGGATGATCCACCTTGTTGCCTGATATGTGATGGAGATTGTGCAAAACCCCTCTCTCTTGGTTGTTGAGAGGTGAGCCAACTCTCTTGATCTATTAGGGTTTGATGATGGTGATCTTGAGGTTGATGATGATCAAACCAATATGGTCCTTGTGCCTTGCACGATACCCTTTTGTGGTGCTTTGCACGATACCCCTCTTCTAGGGTTTTGTCTTGGGTGATATGATAAGTTGGGTTCTGCTGACCTTGTTACCTGATATGACCCCTTCACCATGTTAGTGTTGTTGGGCAATATGCCTTGTTACCCAAGAAGGTTTTGGGAGTGTTGAACCCTGGATGTCCCTTTGACTGACATGGTACTTGGTAGATATCTCTATTTTGTGCCTTAGGCGACATGGGTTGGTTTTGATGTTGCCCAATATGGTGCTTGGGTGGTGAAACCCTAGATAGATGCCTTAGTGGTGACCGATATGTAGTGCTTAACTTAGTTGAACGATAGCCCTCCTTGAGCGTCATGATGTAGTTGGATAGAGGTCAGTAGTGTGCTTGTTGGGTGTTATGATATTGGACTTGGTAGATATGGCCTTGGGCGTTATGATGATGGTGGATGCTCGACATGAAACCCTAACCCTAATGGGCAATAGGGTCTTGTCCGTTAGGGATGGTTGTGCTACCCAACACATATTTGCACCTGGATGCCCGATGTCACCCTGCACTTGGGTGCACGATATACCCTACACATAGCTGAATGACACAACTCTTGGATCTGGATACACAACACACTTCTGGCCTTAGTTGCACGATACACCTATGCTCCTTGGTTGCATGCCATCCTTTGTGCATGGGTGCATGACTTGGTTGGCTGATATGTGTGGCTAAGTGCCCTAGCCGATAGGTTTTTGGTGAGGGATGTGATCCTTCTTGATACCCCTTTGGGTGAGGGATGCGCTACCCGCCACACCTATAGTGAGGGTAGATGGTATCTTTGGTAAGGGTTGCACCTAGCTCGAAAACCCTAGTTTTGGTGAGTCGTTATCTTGTAACCGCACCTCTATTGATGATGCATTATGAATGATAGGTTGTAACCAATGATATGTTTGATACCTAAAGTTGGTACTAAGTGAGATGATTAGATACATGATTATGTTCATAAGATATAGGGCATAGTGAATGGTCGTGGTTTGATTATAATAATGTAATTTGTTTACAAGATACAAATTTGTGCTTCATGTAGTTATAATCATGGATGTTGATCCAATCATGTACCTTCAACCCTAATAGCATGATAATAATAAAGATCTATGTTTGGTGATTCAGTTCTCTCTCTCGATATGCATACTAACCATGCAGGTGTATCAAATGAATTCATAGCCCAGTAAGAGCTATGAGGTATATGTGTTTTGAATAACACTGAATAATGATAATCCTTGATTGATGGGATAACATGTACCACCCGTATGATGTGAAAATGTATGTTGACCTAATAAAGGCTGAGTGCCTAGTTGAGGTGTTATCCTCTGATGTTGAGATAAGGGATTGCTATCCCATGGTGATGATGTAAGCCTTGAGAGGCTGTGGCATTCTATGATGAGGGATTGAGATCCCATGGTAATAATGCAACTCAATGTTGTTTATGTTTTACAGCTTGGTTGCCTCAACAATCCACTTAAAATATACTAATTAATTATAGTGGAACATATCATGTAGTATGCCCTGGCCATAGATCCATCATCGTCAGTAGTTGGTGATGGTGAAATAGGTTCTCCTGCGGGTTAACTCGGAAGCACATATTGTTGAATATGCGTGGTTGTTCCTAGCTAAAAATAGGAGGATTAGAGTGGAAATTCGGTTGTAGACTCCAGAGCACGGTTTTAGGCCCGTGGCTCAATATGAAAGAGCATGGTGAACAGGCCCATGGCTCAGAATGTGTAATAAGAGACAGGCCCATGGCTCAATGATTATGGAGTACGGTGAACAGGCTCGTGGCTCGGATCACTAGCGCCGATACTTGTGCCAAGGTGGGCTAGGAAAAGGGTAGCCTGACCTTATGTGGCTGCAGCCACCTAACCATGAGACTGCGGTCCCGCTTATTAAGCACTCATGCACTGACCACGAGGTGGTGAGGTCGTGGAGTCCAACTCTTCCATTGACCTTGTATGGCACTGTCTTTGGGCTTCACAGCCGATGGTTGGATTGGAGCAGTACGACTCACTTCCTCAGGGCATGATAATACGTAATCTAGCTGAATAGTATATACTTCTTAGGGAAAACACAGAACATTGATTGAAGCCTTTCTTGTATAGTTGATTTAGTTATACCTTGCAGTTATTAGTACGCTCCTTATATTTTGTGATAAGTTCTTATAAATCTTATCTTATCGATCATGTTCCATAAATAATATCTGGTCATATGCCTCCTAGATACCCTGGTAAGATTGTTAATAAAATATATTCTTCTCAGGACGTTGCACTTATGATCTGCTGATAATCAGTTATCTGCTTTACCTGCTTTTTCTGAAGTTTTATAGTTTTGGCGTGGAGTTATGTTTCTCACTGGGACTGTGTGTCTCACCCCATTGGTTTAAAACCTTTTTAGGTGATCGTGCTAGACATGGTGGTGGTCGTGAGGTTGTGGCCGAGCAACAAGAAGAGCAGTAGGAGGCAAGAGATGGATATGCTGCTGTTTTGGTTGTTTTGTAGTAGAGTCCTAGAGTCATCCTTGTACTCTCAGGTCCTCAGAGGTGTTTTGACGATGTTTTACGATGTATAACTGATGTAGCTTTATATATCCTACTGCTGGCTTGATGTAGCCCGTTATGTATGTATAAACAGGTGATGAACTCTGGTGCTGACAGGATAGCTGGTTCCTATAGGTTGTGGACAAATATTAAGGCTTGTAAATATTTATATAACATATTTTCCTTGCAGGATAAGAATCTGGATGTAATAGTTCTCTTTTATCTGCTTTTTGCAATAAATTTTAATTAACCCATGTTTTCGGTAATATGTGATTTATGGTGGTTCCACACATTTTTGTGTGGCATCTCATTGTTTGTGTGATGGCGGGATGTCACATTAGAAGTTTGGTATCAGAGCCCTAGGTTCGATAAGTCTACATGGATCTAGGATTAGAGTTGTGCCTGTTCTTGTGAGTTTTCCAGATTTTCTTACAATAACCTTCTGCCCTCAACGAAAGATAAAGCTTAAAGATGTTTGGAAACCATGAAGAACATGCTTCTGAGAGCAGTGATGGTGCATTAGTTGATGGAGCAAGAGTGCAGGCACATGAAGATTGGGTGCCTGAGGTCCCCCAACTTGACCCAACCATTCTTGAAAACCCTGCCTATCAGCAAATTATGGGGCAGTTAATGGCTACGATGAATCTCATGGTGGAAAGGTTGCCAGTGCCTCCGCCAAGAGAACATGCTTGGCATGGTGAAAAATCGGGTATTGGGAAGACCTTTGAGCGGATTCACCGAGTTAGAGCTTCAGATTATACTGGAACGGCTGATCCAACGGATGCAGATATGTGGCTGACAGGTCTCGAGAAGGCCTTCTGGATCCTTAACATTCCCGAAGAAGACAAAGTCAAGCACGTTGTCTACCTTCTGAAGGGTAGTGATGGCCACTGGTGGGCCATCGAGGAGGAGAAGTGACCCAGTGAGGTGATCTGTTGGGATGTTTTCCGGTGGGAGTTTGTCAGCCGATACTTCCCAAAGATGTACCTGGATGAGAAGATCAACCAGTTTTAGCGTCTGCGCTAAGGATCGATGAGCATCACCGAGTATGAATCCAATTTTATGGACCTACTGAGGTTTTGTCCTAAAATGGTGATGACAGATGATGAGAGAATCAAACAGTTTGAGAAAGGTTTGAGCACTGAGTTGGCAACACCTAATGTAGCTTTTGAGAACCGGGAGCGGTTCGCCATGTTTGTGGAGTCTGCCCGAAGGATAGAATGGTCTGTCATGGAGAAGAGAGGGTCCATGACCAAGAAAAGTCCTACTCAGTTCCCGAGACAGAGGTTTGATGGCTTCAAGAAGCCAAGGTTTTCAACACCTTCTGTGATACAAGGTTCCAGTGCGCCATCACAGTGGTCTCTGAGTAAGGGAAGTGGGTGTGGATTTTCTCCATCCAAAGCCCACAGTACAACTTCAATGGCAGTGACAGGGCCGTCTATGCCACAACAAAGAGACCAGTCATGTCATCTTTGTGATCAGGTTGGGCATTTCAAGACAAATTGCCCAAAGAGAGATGTTGAAGTGACACATCAGCCAAGATGGCAGAGCTGAAGAAGTAGTTATAGGAGTTGCTGGATAAAGGTTTCATCAGACTGAGCACATCGCCGTGAGGTGCTCCGATCCTATTCGTAAAGAAGAAGGATGGATCGATGCATTTGTGCATAGATTATCGACAGTTGAACAAAGTTATGATCAAGAACAAGTACCCATTACCGAGGATAGACGATCTGTTTGATCAGTTGCGTGGTGCTACAATGTTCTCAAAGATCGATCTATGGTTTGGATATCATCAGTTAAGAATTAAGGATGAGGACATACCAAAGTTAGTTTTTAGGATGAGGTATGGTCACTTTGAGTTTGTGGTTATGCCGTTTGGGCTAACCAATGCACCTATTGCTTTCATGGATCTGATGAACAAGGTGTTCCGTCCATTTCTAGATCAGTTTGTTGTAGTTGTTATAGATGACATCTTGATCTATAGTCGGGGCAGTCAAGAGCATGAACAACATCTTCGACAAGCATTGACTCTTCTATGCCAACATTAGTTGTATGCCAAGTTTAGTAAGTGTGAGTTCTGGTTGAAAGAAGTAGCTTTCTTGGGTCATGTGATATCTGCAGAAGGAGTTAGAGTATACCCCAAGAAGGTGGAGTCAGTCGTAGAATGGGAGCAACTAAAGACGCCAACTGAAGTTCGTAGTTTTTTGGGTTTAGTAGGATACTATAGGAAGTTTATAAGAAACTTCAGTATGATTGCTTTTCCATTGACAAAGTTGACTAGGAAGGATGTACCTTTTATCTGGGATGATCATTGTCAGCAAGCTTTACAAAGTTTGAAGGATAAGCTGACTAGTGCTCCAGTGTTGGTACTGCCAGAGCCTGGGAAAGGCTATGTGGTATTTTGTGATGCTTCCAAGAAAGGCTTAGGATGTGTGCTGATGTAGGAAGATCATGTTGTTTCTTTTGCTTCGCGACAGCTTAAGATGCATGAGGAGAATTATCTAACACATGATTTGAAGCTGGAAGCGGTGGTCCATGCGTTAAAGATTTGGAGACACTATCTTTATGGGGAAGTGTGTCAGATCTTTACAGATCATAAGAACTTGAAGTACATCTTCTCGCAGAGTGAGCTGAACATGCGACAATGTCGCTGGATGGAGCTGATCAATGATTATGATTGCACCATTGAGTATCATCCTGGTAAGACAAATGTGGTAGCTGATGCACTTAACAGGAAGTCTTCTTGTCTTCCTATGAAGAAGACATAGTTGAGTTCCTTGGTATGCCATAGGTAGGATATGTTTGTCTCTTTGCGACAGATGAATGTATAGTTGAAAGTCTCCTTATTGGCTGGATTGTTGGCATAGATGCAAGTAAATCCTACGTTGAGGCAGTAGATCAAAGAGCAGATCAAAGAAGCGTAACAGGCATATGCTACAGTTTAGTTGATTAAATCAGAGTTCGACTGTGAGAAGTGGGATGGCTTCCATGAGTCCGAGGATGGACTAGTTTGTTATCATGGCAAGATGGTGGTCCCAGATGTTGACGATTTGAGGAAGTTAGTGCTCGAGGAAGCACACACATTGATGTATGCTATGCATCCAGGTGTCACCAAGATGTATCATAATCTAAAGGATCTGTATTGGTGGCCTGGTTTGAAGAGAGGTGTGGCCGAGTTTGTAGCTAAGTGTGCGATATGCCAGCAAGTCAAGGCTGAGCATTAGAAACTAGCAGGTACGTTGCAACCCATGTTGATTCCACAGTGGAAATGAGATCATATAACCATGGATTTCGTAGTTGGTCTGCTGAGGACAACTAAGAATCATGATTCCATCTGGGTGATAGTGGATAGATTGACAAAGTCTGTGACAAAGTGAGTTTTTATAATATTTTCTCTCTCTTAAAAGTTTTATTATCAATTTGTTGACCAATATACCCTCATATGCTTTCCTCACTCATTTAAACAAAGATGTGTCGCAAAATGCAAACCCTAGTATGCTATGATGATAAAATACATGTGTTAGTGTATTTAGTAAATGAACATATCAAATATTGGAATTTGGATCTCAAACTTATACCACAGCTTCATGACGACCTTATAAAATTACCCCTAAAATTTGGTTGCAATTGGATCAACCAATTGGGAGATATGACCAATTTAATTTGGTGCATATTCCATTTCATTTTGGACCTTAGGGCCTAAGTTTCAGATTCCCATTTGATATATATATGTCACACACCCTTTTTTTTGGTTGGAGGTGGATTTACAAATCAGGGATCAACCACGACCACCCGATCAGTTGATCAGGGATTGCACGAGATCGAACGGACCCCGGGTCATCCCCAACCTCCCGCAAGACCAGGTCTCCACCTCCAACATAACAACAACTCATCCAAAAGATCTAGTGCTCAAATCTCGTTCCCTCTCCATGAGATATTTGGAGGAAGCCTTCTACTCCCCAAAACGAATCTAACAATCATCTACTCACCTCCCCTCATCCACGGAATAGGGAGAACGAACTCGCGACTTCTCACCCTATCCCAGGCGGCGGAGGATGGTTTTAGGGATTCATCTCCTAGCCTCCCAAACACCTTTTTAACCCCTCCACTAGCTCCACCTTTCCCCCTTTAACCATCCCGCATCCTCAATTGCAAGCATCGACACCCCGAGCACTGCTTCCCCAATCCACCTTCACCTTGCCTGATCCCGACCCTTCTCCTTTACTCCAGAGCCTCTACTTCTCAATCAACTGGGGCTACACGTTCCTGGGATCCCGACGAGTCGAGCAACACCCCCGGTTGGAGCCACAAAGGTCTAGAACCTCAGGTCAACTAGCCTCCGCAGCTGAGCTCAAAAGTGCCATCATCGGTGAGGTCCAGGGCACGTCGAGTAGCAGAGAGTGGACACAGAGTCTCACGAACCTCACACAGAGCTTCGTGACCCCTCAATCCAGCCGGAGGGCAGGTAAAACCTTAGAACCCAAATTCTGTTCACCGAGCCTCCTGTCATCATAATCGGAGTTGTAGTTCACCTTCGTCGAGCTTCTTGGGCTCGTTGAACTCAGGGAGATCCCATGAATGAGACCTGCTCATGCTCACGCACTCAACACCCACCTAGCTACCCAAACCCTTCACCATTCCTCGCCACATCTAGATACTGCCATGGCACGAGCAACAGACAAATCGAACTAGATGGAAACCCCACGCTGACCATGCGTGGTCACACGCAAGTGCTTCAACCTCAAGGGCACTGATGTCCTTTTCTCCCAACCCTGACCCTATTGATCCGTGAGGCCGACCACCTTTTTTTTCTTTTTTCTTTTTATTCCTTTAAGTTTTACCTGATTGGTTAGTATTGTAAAAACCTTTATAAATAGCTCCAGTGTCCGAAAAATACCCACAAAATATCCCTGTTCTCAAAAACAATGAGAAGAACCTGTATAAATTATCATCTGTACCCAAATCCAACCCTAGACCAAGACATCTTCTATATGACCTTGTTTTATGTCCTTTCTTTTGACTTTAATAGGGGAATATAAATATGAAAATAAAGGACAGTACTTGTAGTAAGCTCTTTGGCATTAGATCTGACCCTGTTTCCCCTAAATTGAAACCCTAGGATAATGATCAATAATGGGCTCACATTAATGACACATGGATGACCCTTATTCTCTCTCTTCATATTGGGATTTATGGAATGACCAATTTCCAAATCCACTCTCAACCCTTAAAAAATACTCTGATCCGACCTAACTACATTTAAAGGACAACCCTAGTGAGTCAAAGACCTAATATGAGGTGTTGACAATACAAAATGACATAAGGTATTTATTTTCCTTTCAGGGTGATCTATTTGTTGTTCTTCTAGACTCTTGGATCCCAAATTTAATCAAAATAGGTACGTGGTCTTATAAGTATAAGACTAGATTTCTGGTTTCCTATGATATGTAATACCTTGAATGCTCGTATTTGAATATGATTGCTTGGTTGACTAGTATGAGTTATACTTCGCCAAACCTTATGGAACAAAAATGGTTATGATGGGTTGTAGCTACTAGAGCACATAGCCTGGTGTGGATGTATGTTGCCTAACATGGATGTATGATTTCTTGGCCCATGTTAGATGTATGATGATATTATATTGCCCATACTAGATGTAAGTCAAGTGCAATATGTGTAGTACAACCACATCAAAATGATTGTAATTAAAAGGATGTTTACCTGATTTTCGTCTTAAGAAATGGTTTTATCTCTCTTTTCTTCTTGTTCAAATATTTTTCCTTTATGCAACCTTATTAGTGTAACTTTTACCATGTACCAACTTTGTTGATGTTTTGTTTCTCGTATTTTCTAGGTACAAGGAACATTTGACAACCAAAATGAAGTACATGCTCAAAGTATCTGAAGGCACAAATAATAATCATGGAGGATATATTAGATAGATCTTTTCCCTCTTATCTCATTTCTTGCTAGATGTTAGTTTATTTCTTTTCCTAGTTGATGTTGAGGATGATTGAGATCCTATGTAATAAAATTATCTTTCTCTAGAACAATATTTCCTCTCCATATGTAATGACTTTATTTTATCTATATGAATGAATGTTCGTGTGGCATTATATGATGATGTGGACTTAATCTTGGCTAAATCTGGTCATGATCGCGACCGCATAATTAAGTCAGTGCACACCTCGACCGCGGTACTAAGTCGGTGATCTGTGCCTATAAATACACCCCCCACGACCTGGAGGGGGGTTCCGATCTGGGGAGTCTCCACCTTGTGGTTCCAACTCCTCTTGGTTCCCAGAGCCCCACGGGAGAGTTTGAAGGACCTAGAAAGGTTGGCGAACTCATCCTACGCCCGTCTCTTCAGTTAGCTTCCATCCATCATCACTTCCACCTCCGTTCACCCATTTCCCACCATTTCCAACCATCTTCCACCTCTACACATTCAACGAGCTGCTGTTTGGGGCAAAATCAAGGAAAAAGGAGGCCGAGGAGTCTAGAAGATCAAGGAGGATGACCCAAATACGAGATCCGGTGCATACAGAGGCTAAGGAGTGAGAGCCACCTCTCCTCTACGGGATAAATCTCTTCTTCTTCTCCTTTCTTATATTGTTCTCCTTTGTTTCTATACAATGATGTTCTTTCATCTTTGTTCGGTGCCAACTATGCTTGTCCATGGCTAGTTGAGCCCCTTCTTAGCTATGTAGCTCATTTTGGGCATGTTTATGTACTTTTACCTTAAGCAAGCAGTTTTATCTTAGATCTAGTATGTTTTCTATTCTATCTTCTCTTTCTAGTTATGATTACTAGTTTGGTTGATCTCTTTCTTGCTTGAACTTCTATTCCTACCTATATTGTGAGATTCGTGGTATAAATAGATAAGAGAAGGTGGTTTGGATTGGAATCTGAAAGGATGACGGTTCAAGGTGATCTGTGCAGAACCATAGACTTGGGCTCGGTCGGGCCCACTACCTGGTTCTGCCCAGATCACGCATGTTCCTAGCATCTTAGAATATTCTAGACCTGAGAGGGTATCTAGAATATTCTAAGGTGCTGATTGGTCATCCTTGAAAGAGGTTTCACATCATTGATGGATTTTAGTCACGCTATGCAAAAGCGAGTGGGATGACCCCACAGGAACAAATACCACAGTACATGCTATGCTTGGATGTAGGTTGCTTGCTGAGGTGTTCGAGGGTTGTCTATGCCTGAGAATGGGTGCATAGACTGCCCAACTTGTGGTTACATAGCCAAAATCTCATTCTCTCTGATTAGTAGAATCCCACAGACTCTAGTTTATTTCCTTTTCCTTGTTTTGTTTTAATTCATGACAACTCGGCTAGACTAGTTCTAGCTCCTTACTTTTATCGACTATCGGATTGGCTTATTTGACTTAAGAGCGAGATCTTAAGCGTCCTAAGCATCCCCACATCCCTATGTTTGACCCCGTATATATACTTCGACCTTGTAATGAAGTTGCGGGGGTCCTTGAAGGTTTCGGGTTATAAAATTAATGTCTGACCCTCTTGAAAGGAGCGATCAACTTTTGGCACCGTTGTCAGGGATGTGGTTGTCCACATTTGCATGCCTAAAAGATTGTATTCTGTCACTTTTAAGCCCATATATATGCATAGTTCTTACTTTGTATTAAACATACTCGTTCATATATACTGACTAGCTTTCCTTTTTCTTATACGTTTTCAGCCATGGATCTTGCTTCTGCAAGACAAGTCATCTTGTCCACCTGTCCTCCTGAATTTTTCTACAGTTTCGACTGTTGGCAAATCATTGAAAGTCATTCCTTACAACTCGTCGAGTTATATTTGCCCCCACCGTCATCATATATAGATGATCCGACAACGGAGACTGCCAGCCTGCCCCTGACTTTCGTGCTGTTAAAGGATCGAGAACTGATTAAGGCAGTGGAGCTGATCGTAGAAAGTGTCAACACACTCACCTACTTAGCCCCTCATATCCAAGAAAATGTCAATCCATTCCAACAACTACTAGAAAGGAAAAATCATCAACTCCAAGTAGCCACGGAGATTGCTGATTGCAATAGAAGCATACTTCAAACTACTGAGCAAGGATTCATTCAAGCACATCAGTTTGACACAACGAGACTCCAATAAGAGTGCAAGGCGGAATTGACAAATCTTGAAAATGTTGCTGCACAAGTCCAACAACTTCATGATAAAGAGCTCAATTTGGTTACCACAAAGTTGCAAGCTCCAACGCCTGACGATGAAGATTTTAGTCATCAAGACCATTCCATTGGGCCTAAAGAGGAGTGTGCCTCACCATCCTATTCAGACCATCAACTGGATTAACCATGATTTTTATGTGAAGACCAACCCACTTGGGGAAGCCCTTCATCCCATCCAGATGACCCAACCGATGAACCAATGGAAGATATAAGTCATATGTATGAATGGTTTTATGATGAAAATGGTGAAGACTCTTATCCTCACCAGAATAGTCAAACCACCTCACAACCAGAAGGTTGGTTTGAGGAGCCTGAGTCAGACATTGATCCAGACCAGAGTGATAGCTCTCATATTGAGACTTGTCACTTAGCTTTGAGCAGTCAACCATTCATGGTTTGGAACAATTTATTTGATGAAAGTGATGATGACAATTCATCCCTATGGAGCGAGTATAACGATGACAACGAACTGGACTAGCATGAGCAGACATTGTCCACAATCTCTTTTCAAGAAAGAGTTGACACCAAGGGAGCGGGATGGAAAACCCACTACAATATGGTTGCAGAGCATGAAGACACCACAAACCCCATAGAATGTGATAAGCTTGGGGTGGTAGAGCCACAAATAGATTTACCTCGGGATACTTCTTGTTCGAATGATGATTGGATGACTCAGACTGTACATGAAAGTTTATCTGAGCATCCAACCTCAAGTTCAAGGGAGGAGAGAGAGGAGAGGACCCTTCTAGAAGACTTCTGACCTCTCCACTCCATCTCATCCTTTTCTACATCCTAGTACCTTCCTATTCAAATTTATACATCAATGGGTACCTTGAGGATGTTCTACTGAAGAATTCATTTCAGTGCAGTCCAAGTAAATACCAGCATAGAGATGACTTCACCGACTCAACATATTTTATTCCTCTTTTCTAGACTCAGAAGGGGCCACCTCTCCACATATTCTGCCACTACATGGTGAGCCCGAGCAGCGAGACACAGGTAACTCGGACCCCAAAATTACAAATTTAGGTTCCAAGTGTAGGAGTTGTAGGGCAGACACCCCCTACTACCTACTCATTTTCTCTTTAATTTTAAGTTTTAAAATTTTACGTAATAAAGTCAATTTAAGTTTTACCTTTCCCCTAACTGCTAAAATTTAGTTCCCTTTGCATCATGGTTTCTTTTACTCTTCTTGTCATACTTTTGCCTTCTTTTCACCCTGACAGCTGCCTTTGGTCTATCTTTTGTAAGAATTTAATTGATATATTTTGTTGCTCTCCCGTGGTGTCTGATTATGATGTGATCTTTTCATCTCATGTGAGTATGCTAAGACCGCGAACATAGTCTGACAGCTAGACCGTGACTGCCGTCTGAAGGCAAGGACCATGACCGCGGGCGACCTTGTGCCTCGACCGTGACCGCGGGTCAGCGTGACGGCGACCACGGGTACCCATGACCCGAGTATGCTTTTACGGCCTGACTGACTAACATGTCAGTTTGTCTCCACCTTTTTGACCGACTGTAGCACTTTTGACCGAATATTTTTCCCTTTTTTTGACAGGTTTCCAATGTCTTTTCTGATTTTTCCCGCCACCCAGCACAAACTGGCATGTTCGGGCTCAAGGCAGAGCTATGCGCCCGACCTATAAATACCCCCGGGCCAAGCCATCCTCTCCTCACCAAACCCCTGAGTTTTCCCCACCATCGTGTAGCTCTCAACCCATTTCTCTCTTCCTCTTGTTTCCATCATTGCCTAGTAGGGAAGGAGCAGACGCATAGGCATCTGCAGCAGCAACCACCCCGAGCCCCACCTCACCACCCGCAACCACAAGTCATGACTCCAACTCTACCAACCGTCTACTTCAAGCTGCACCAGATCCTATGATCTCAGTTGCGGTCATGATATATATCACAGTCACCTTGATCGCAGTCACCTCTATCGTGGGTGGATTGGTGATCAAGGCTACTGTGGTGGTTGCGGTCGCGGTCAAGTTACAAACCATAGTCACGACCATCCAGGTCATGGTTACCTCAGATACCTTGGTCGCGGTGTCCAAGCCACCTTAATGATCACGGTCAACACCACGGTCAAGGTTGAAGTGCCTTGGGGTGGCAGTACCAAAAACTCACCACAGTCGAGCCAACCAGATCAACCCTAGAAAATCAGCATCATGGATGCAATGAAAAATAGATTTAAGAAGCTCAAGAAGACTATGACGTGAAAGAAGGGGGAAGGAAGCTCCTTGTCACTATCAGAGTATGGGAGCCGATATCCACACCGCTCCACACGAACCATGAACCCGATATATGAAAATGAGGCTATGCTTTCTACTGCAGGGTTCAGGTCATAGGAGACCGATGCATACTACCAACACATGTCTGACACTCCAATGGATACCTACAGTGGTGAGTCATTGCAGGAAGCCTCCAATGAGAGAAGGTTGAGGGAACATCACGACAGTGAGCTCCAAACTTCAACGGGGCATCAGGAGAGCTCATCAGTGTTGCATAAAGCTTCATCCACAGGAGACCAGCGTCGACAGTCAACATAACAGTTAACGTCTTTACGACAGTCAATTCATCATGTGATTCAATTTCGGGGAATAGACAACCTCACTCCTGATGGTGTCAACCAAAGCTCGCTCCCTTCTCCCCTATTCAGAAGTATCAAGCAAAAGAAACATTTTGATACTCTAATTAAAGACAAGCGTAGACTGGTGGGCCCGAGATATATCGATCCTGTAACACTCATTAGGCTCAGGATACAAGAACATGTCGAAAAATATCTTATAGTTTTTATCCTATACGTCCTTGCGTATGCGCAGTGTAATGCTTATCATAGACTCACCTGTGAGTTTTATTCTATGCTAGAGACACCAAAGGACCACCAACACATTGTCATGCATTTTCACCTCCTAAACCAGTCCCACGAAGTCACTGCAGACAACCTCAATAGATGGTTGTCATGCTCTGTTGAGGACTATACTAAGATGTCCAGGGGCCGACTGAAGACATGGGACCACAACTTTAATGCTGCTCAAGCATAGAAAATGCCTATAGGGGAAGATAAATATGTTGCTAGAGGCACCAAAGCTTCGCACATCCACAACCCGACACTTCGTTATCTGCAATGGGTGATTGCAAACTGTGTCTTGGAAAAACAAGACAGTCAAGGGTCACTCAGTGCAGTAGACCTCTACATCTTGTGGTATGCAGCAATAGGAAGGAAAGTGAATCTGGGGAATTTCATCATCCGCCACTTTCATAACTCTTTCAAGAAACAGGTCCAATTCATGTCGATGGCAGGCATTATCACTTTTATAGCTATCCATCTTGGAATTGGAGATGGAAAATTGGCACTTATGCAGGAAAAAGCCAAGTGGTCCAAGTTGGACTTGGATCACTTGATCCGCTTAGGAGTGGTCAAACAGTGAAGTGCAGGATATCTTTATATCTTTGGCTACTGCAAGCATAGAATACTACTGCCAGCAAATGTAGAGTTTGCATGTCGAACAACATTCATGGACATCTCTCTATTGAATGCCTAGGGTAACATTCATCATACAGGCAGAGATGTAGGAGCTTCTACTTCAACACCACATGTGCCAGAGGCTCAAGAGGGTGGACAGTAGACAGGGGCAACCTTCCATGACATACCATATCAGGGAGGACCCTACACAGAGATGCCTGTAGTAGATTACCTGGAACCCCCTATGTAGGAGCAATACGCCCCAAACCTCAATTTGGGGAACCTCTATGAGTTCATGACTATTTTCAAGGCTAACTCAGGCAGACGGTTTGATATGTTGGAGCAGGATGTGCAATACCTTAGATAGAAATTCGACATAGCCTTCCCTCCACCCCCTCAAACAAATTTTAAGCAGCCATTTCAACAACCCCTCCGGTCTTTCTACCAGTCGGCCCAGGATTTTGGGCAGTCATTTCATTTTCAATAAGGAATAAACCAAGACTATGAGAACACATCAAGCACCATAGATGATATGGACCAGTTTATAAACAGTTATTACCAGTAGCATCTACTTTCCACACCATCCAATGCTTGAGATTTTCTCGAGGACAAACAAAATTTTTAAGCTTGGGGTGGTGGTCAGGGTGTACCACCCTCAATGTTCTGCCTTTCCCTTTTATTTATTTCATAGCATGCATGCATTATCTTCTATGTCCCTTGCATTTAGCGTAAACTTTTAAATTTTTTGCTTTGTAAGACTTTGTTTCTTAATTTGTAGCTTTGCAATTATGGCTATGTGGTGCGAATATAATAGATGAATGCTTGACCTTATGCCTAAATGAACAATTTTCATCTTAAATTACCTGAACTTTTGCTTGACTTGCTCTTTGAATCCTTCCTTAAGTTGGTAATGAATCTAAGGTTATGTGCCTTTTTCATAACTTAAAGCTGTATTCCCTTGATCTATGTTGTAAATGACAAATCTAAGGTATAGGACCATTGGAATGAGCTAAAACACGATCAAAGACTCCTAGTTGTGGTTTTACAAGCTTGCCTCTATTCTAAGGACTCTTGAATCATAATTGTTACTTTTCACACATGTGTGAAATGGATCATGATGAGTTTTGAGCTATAATCAAGTTGAAGTGTTTTCCTTGATGGAATACGTGCCCTCTTATCTTATATTGAGTAAAAAAAATGAAAAGTTAAAAAATTGCAAAAGAGGCTTGGCCACCCACAAAATCCCAAAAACATCAAAAGAGTTCTCACCCAGACCTATAAATTAGAATGCAGTGAATAAAAGCCTGAGTGTGAAAAAATGAGTGCTTGTTTTTCTCTTTCAGGAGAGTTGAGGATGGTGCCCAGTCAGTGTATGACTGTGCTCATGAACATGGGTATGTCGTGCCTGGTAGTATCACTCCAAAAGCTCATTAGAGAGTCACTAGGAACCCCTAGGAGACCTATGATATCATCCCAGTAGCAGGGTTCGTTTGAGCACAGTACGAGGAGTTCGTCTCACTGCTCTGGGCCAACTGGATCAGACTGCAAGGATTGTTGCTCATTACGTGGACCATCCTGACACATATCACGATCCTCAGAAGTCATTAGAATCTTTTTTACTTTGCTTCTTAGGACCTAAATAAGTAAGAGGCATGTTGTCCCTGATTGGTCTACATGGATACATGATGATGGATCATTGCACATCACTCGCGTGATCACCTATGTGACAATTCTTTTATGTTTAATAATTATGATTCAAACCCTCATGAGTATCAACAAGTTGCAGTTAATTCTCTTAATCTTGCTCGGTAACCCTTTGATCTTACTTTGGCAGGAGTGTGCTCGATTGGTGGGGGTTTGTTCTAAAACGACATGGATCAGGAGAATTGATGTTTTAAACTATTTTTCTTAACCTTAGCATTCATTCCATGTTTAATTTGGATGTGGTTCCAACCCCTCTTGGTTCCCATAACCTCATGGGAGAGTTTGAAGGACCTGGAAAGGTCGGCGAACTCGTCCTATGTCCGTCTCTTCAGTTAGCTTCCATCCATCATCACTTCCACCTTCGTTCACCCATTTCCCACCATTTTCAACCATCTTCCACCTCCACACATCCACCTAGCTACTGTTTGGGGCGGAATCAAGGAGAAAGGAGGCCAAGGATTCCAAAAGATCAAGGAGGATGACCCAAAGATGAGACTCGGCCCATACAGAGGCTAAGTAGCGAGAGCCACCTCTCCTCTATGGGATAAATCTCTTCTTCTTCTTCTCCTTTCTTCTACCGTTCTCCTTTATTTCTATACAATGATGTACTTTCATCTTTGCTCGGTGCCAACTATGCTTGTCCATGGCTAGTTGAGCCCCTTCTTGGCTATGTAGCTTGTTTTGGGCATGTTTATGTACTTTTACCTTAAGCAAGTAGTTTTATCTCAGATCTAGAATGTTTGATATTCTATCTTCTCTTTCTGATTATGATTGCTAGTTTGGTTGATCTCTTTCTTTCTTGAACTTCTATTCCTACCTATATCGAGTGATTCATGGTAGAAATAGATAAAAGAGAAGGTGGTTTGGATCAGAATCTGAAAGGAGGAAGATTCAAGGTGATCTGTGCAGAACTATAGACCTGGGCTCGGTCGGGCCCACTACCTAGTTCTGCCCAGATCACACCTATTCCTAGAATCTTAGAATATTCTAGACCTGAGAGGGTATCTAGAATATTCTAAGGTGCTGATTGGTCATCTTCAAAAGAGGTTTCACATCATTGATGGGTTTTAGTCACGCTACGTGAAAGCGAGTGGGATGACCCTACAAGAACAGATACCACAGTACGTGCTATGATGTAAGTTGCTTGTTGAGGTGTTCGAGGGTTGTTTGTGCCTGAGAATGGGTGCATAGACTGCCCAACTTGTGGTTACATAGCTAGGAACTCCTTCTCTCTGATTAGTAGAATCCCACAGACTCTGTTTTATTTCCTTTTCCTTGTTTTGTTTTAATTCGTGACAACCTGCTAGACTAGTTCTATCTCCTTACTTTTATTGACTATCAAATTGTCTTATCTGACTTAAGAGTGAGATCTTAAGCGTCCTAAGCATCCCCACGTCCCCGTGTTTGACCCCGTATATCTATTTTGACCCCGTAATGAAGTTGTGGGGGTCCTTGAAGGTTTTAGGTTATAAAATTAAAGTCTGACCCTCCTGAACGGAGCGATCAGGAACCAAATTTGTTTTCCGACTCAACTAAATATAATTGATTTTGTAGGATTAACCTCCTAGACTATTTAGTTCTTGTTTTTCATTAAATTTTTTGTGGAACCAAACTCTCTTTCTTCTTTTATTTTCCAATAGGAACTATGCATGAACCATTCCCTATCTAGGTTTGATTCCCTTCCCAAGATTGTCGAGTACCCAAGGTAGTGTTAACTAGTGGGATATTATGAGCAAGAAGAAAGAAACAAGAGTAATCAAAGGAAGCTACCACTTCTTCAAAAATGAAAACTGAGAAGGTGTTTCTTGACTACACATCCCATCATCCTAATAAGGTGTCAAGTTTGGAAATCATGAGACCAACTATAGATGTCGCATTTTCAAATTAAACCCAATTCTAGGAATGATATATGTGATATAATACTATGATTTATCCGATGAAGATCCAAAATATTATTTGAAAAGCTTCCTCAAGGTATGTGATACAATGAAGATCAATAGGATGACAAATGATAGTTTGTGTCTCTGTCTCTTCCCCTTTATACTTCAAGATCGGGCCAAGAAATGGATGAAAAACATGGATAAAGGGTCTATCTAGGACTAGAATACCTTGCAACTTTTTTCAATAAATTATTTCCTCTCAGCAAGACAAGTGGAATCCTCAAGAAGATATCTAGATTTAGGCAACATATCATTAAGACATTATCCAATGAATGGGAGAGGGGTAAGGAGTTATGTTGTCGGTGTCCACACTACAACTTGTTAGAGTTGACATAGTTGATCACTTTCTATAGAGGTTTGTCCATTATATAACCTTAATCATAGATGCAAATGTCTGTGTAATAATCTTGACTAAGAATAAAAGTGAAGGCAACACACTAACTAAAATCATGTCTATGGACCAATCTTCAAGAAGCATGCACAATGGTAGAAGTACCAGTAAAACTAGGACAATCACAACTCTCAACACAAAGCTAGAGAAGCTCACTAACCAACTAATTCAATAAATTTCAACCAAGTACAACAAGTAACGGTTTGTGAATTCTACAATAGTCCATACTACAATGTAGATTGTAATGCTTCCGCAACATGATTCAACGAGGAGAAGGAGAATTTTGCAGAGCAGCACTGTGGAACAATTTGTTTTTTGACTCCTAAAATTTGAGGTGAAAAAATCACCCAAATTTTAGTTGGAAGGACAACAATGATCTGCACCAACAATATCAAGGTCACCAGTGTTGGTCGAGAGGAGAATACCACTACCCCATATTTGTGACTTCAGTTAAGGAGAAAGAAGGTGCATACAACTACACAACCTATTCTTATCATCATACATGAATAGGATATGAAAAGTTGAGCCTAATCCATATTTTCCTATCCAAAGAAGTCCAAAGGATGAATGATAGGGAAAGTGAGACTAAATCCATGGCGTTGGAATCCATTGTGAGAACCCAAACATTAACCAATCTCCCTTCTAAGAAGAAATATTTGGGAGCTTTCTACATCTCTAGTGAGATAGGTAATATGCATTTCCCTACTATGTTATGCAATCAAGTCACTACCTTGAATTTTATTCTAGTAGTAGTAATCTTATGTGGATTTAGTTTCACCCAAGAAAATGAAAACAAACTTTCATATGGCATATTATTCTAGAGTAAGTTCAACATGCATGGTGGAAAATGTTCTCCTAAAGGTTGATTTATTGACCACAGATGATAGAAGGTTTAATTCCAGGAGTCATCATTCATGGATGTCTATTCTTGGAAAGCATCAAGGAAAATATTGATTTTGATTGAGGTGAATTATGGATGATCATTAGTAAGAAGGAAATCATTTCTCTTTGAGGCCTCTTGTTCTGGGTAGTTCAACACTTGAGCTGAAATTTGGAAAGAGAGGGATGTATCTCTATGATGACCTCACAGACGAAGACATGTCATTTGAGCCCAGATAAAGAATAAGCATGACTTTGTCCTCCTGAGGGACAATAAACGAACATTTTATGGGAGGTAACCCATAGTTTGCATTATATTTTTTTTCAATTTTTTTTTCCAGTTAAGTCAATCCAATTTATGCATGCATATACTGTTGGTATGTATGCCCAGAGAGTCAATTATATGATGATTGTAATGCATAATTTGTAAATATTTGATTAATAACAAAGGCAAGCTTCCACTTTATTATGTTTTATTCAGTTATGAAATAATGAAGTAACATAATAAATGTCTAGAGAATGATATTACTCAATGATGTATGTCTTCAAGTACGTGACTTGAATATATGTGATAAAAATATAAAGCTGGCTTTGAGCTCTATGTTTTAGGTTTGCTCTAGCAATCACACAGGCGACTAGGGATCTGCATGCTTTGGCGATGGCTTAGGGGAGAGGGTTGGCGGTCGGAGGCTTACCCTTACCCCTTCTCTCACCGGGCCCTCCCTCATCTCATCCCCCTCCCCCTACATCCCTATGGAGGTTTGATCAGATTCAAATCAAGGCGTTTTCTGGGTGAGCTCCTATGCTGGGTGGTGTCAAGCTTTGAGTGCTCAATGTCGGGGCTTTGAGGTGGTTCTCCCCCCATCGTGGTCATTTGAGTTCACCCCTCTTCAGTCAGTCCAAACTTTGACAGTCTCCAACCAGGATCGATAGGGATCATGGGGGTTGAAGCGGCAACAACCTTCCTCCCCCTTTACCATTTTTCCTCATTAGTTGCTTTCTTCTCTATGCTTTTATTTCATGGTTGCTACTGGGAAGCTTGGTTGGGCACCGCGTGCCCTAATCTTCTTCTGGGCATTAGGCTGGTAGTAGGGTGCCGCCGGTCTAGTTCGTGGTTTGGGGTTTTCCCCCTATTTTTCTGCTAGATTTGACGTTCCCTCTGCTTTTATTTAGGTTAGGTGTGATGTAGGCGTTTGTGTTTTTTCTAAGGTGAGCTGGATGGATGTTACTATGGTGATTGTTGAGACGTCATGGGCAATAGGGATCAAGGATTTCTTCAAGCTTTCTATGTCAAAGACTGATGAAGGATTTTGCCAAAAAGCCGAGTTTGTGCTTAATTCAAGGATCCTGAGCAGAAGTGCAAGTTATCACTCCAGTCTTATCTCCCTGAATACTCTTTGGTCCCAATCTCTTGTATTGTTCTTCACTTACAATGTAGATGTCGTATGACTTTGCCTAATATAATTTCTCCTATTTACATTTAAAAAAAGTGCATGACTTGAACAATGCGATCATATAGATGTTAAGTGTATATCCATTCTCATTATGTCCCTAGTTGGATGTTATTATATAAGGTAGATAGACAACAATGACACATAAAACTATAGTGTGTGTTGGTTGATGATAGAATCTCATTAGTCATGATATGTGATATCAAACCAAGCACATAGACACATGTTAGAGAACAATGTATCGGGCAAACCCACCATGAGACTAACACATGGAAA
The DNA here is from genome assembly GCA_963693085.1 of Alisma plantago-aquatica. NCBI lineage: Eukaryota > Viridiplantae > Streptophyta > Magnoliopsida > Alismatales > Alismataceae > Alisma > Alisma plantago-aquatica. Next base: position 356,784,882 of record OY856413.1, on the reverse strand, counting down.
CCATTACAATGGTAGTCATAGTTAGCTCTCATAGTGTTGGTGGTGATTGTGGTTCTTATACCTAAAGTCACTACGCTCATCACATGTGGTTTGGTATGCTTTGAAATCATCCAACGTAATCCTGAATAAGAGTTTCCATAATAATGATGATTGGGTGACTAAGACACATGGGGATTGACTGTGAGTGATGTAGATGGGATTTGTCCCTTATATAGGAGTATGATATCCTAGGCCTCTTGATAAGTGAGAAAGAGAAATGCATGGCCTTGCACATGTGAGTCAATATGTGATATTGAGTTTACATATATCTTAGACAGACTTGTCTGGTTCAAGAAACATATATAGATCAAATGTTGAAGAGGATGACTACTCCAAGCCTCAAGTTCAATCTAGATATCAGTGACAAAGGAACTATACAAATACTGTAACACCAAACACAAATTGTAGGTTGAATTTTTCTCCAACTTTCCATTTACTTGGGTAGCAATGATGCGTGACTAGGCACCACTCTTTGCTTGTGATGTCATGACTGGTTATGGACATTCACTGCCAAACATAATATGGGATCTATAGGGTCACATATATAGGAACTGACCTAGAGGAGTTTTGACCATGAATAATAATTGGATTGATTGCTAAAGTGCTTAGATATTCAATTTAAGCAAAAAAATCAATTGACTGGACTCCCAACCGATCGGCTCATGTGATGAAATGACTGTTTGGAGTGTCAGGTTGATTGGATATTGCATTGACTAAATTTTGCACGAACTGGGGTGCCAATTGACATGTTCACTTAGTGAACCAATTGGCTGGGGTCGTGAGATGACAGTCTTGCTTCGCGAGATGCCCTGTTCATGATGCAATTCGATTGCATCAAGGATTAGTGCTGGTGTCATGTCGTGCATAAATTGGAATAGAATTTTCGATTCATATGTGATTGGGAAAACATTCAAAATGATCAGTTTGCTGGGTGAATCGATCAACTCGCGTGCCAACTGATTGGTTCATTGTTTGTAGGTTGTGAATTTTCAATATTCTAGTCCCTTCCACTCCCACACAGACTGGGAACTCTAACCCTAACCCCTCCTATAAATAGAGGGGTATTGGGGGCCTTCTCAGACACATCAATTGCCTCTAACAATTGTTTGTATTCTCAAGTTGTGGTAATTGAGAGAACCCCAGCAAGTCCTACCCAATAAAGGGAGGGATAGAAAGGAAGAACAATCGTAGGAGAGAATGTTGGTGACTAGTACACCAATAGGAGGGACAACTCCTTCTTGTCTGTTCTAGTAGGACGCCAGGAGTTCTAGACGGTCCATGTAGACTTCCATAGAGGCATGGAGGTTGTTTCCTACCGCTTAGAGGACAACATTAGGCTTCTGTATGTGGTGAAAACTAGGAGCTGCTTCAGATGTTATCCTAGTGTAACTAGAAGACGGTTGCGCAACTACAATAAGAAGAAGATTGACACTGGATTTTCTCTAGGACCAGGTATATCCTCAAAACCATCCTTTCCATTATATAGATATTGACATGGTCTGCTGGTTTAATGGGGAATATGGAAACACTTTTTTTTATTTTGATGTCTGTTCTGATGCCATATTTTCCTATAGTGGTATCAGAGCCACGTAAATCTACTATATTTTGGGATAAACAATATGACCATATTATTGGTTTTATAGTTTATTTGTTGCATAAAAAGTGAATAATAATGTCTAATCAAATACCACACATAATTTCAAAGAATATATATATATATAATTATATATATATATATATATATATATATATATATATATATATATATATATATAAAAGCAATTTATACACATCACCCAAAAATGAGTGTTTATGGTGGATGTGTAGCGTGGTTATGGTCAATAACCCTAATTATTTGTGCATGGTTGTGTGGTTGGTTATTCCTATTTTATCTCAGTTTAAATACCGAGCCTCTACCTTATCTTCCAATTGTAAAAGTATTATTCTGTCCTACCTTTTTTCCCCTCAAATATAACTCGAGATTTCTCTATAATCATATAATAATAGGATAGTTTAGATTCTTGTTACTATGAAGAAAAAAGATGCTCAGACCAGGCCAAGCGACCATCTCTAAGGAGAGCCTATTGCCTAGAGGACCAAGGAGGATGAGTCGAATCGATTGGATGGTGGACCCGACAAATAGACTAGAAGACCCAGAAGATGGTGAGTCACAAACCAGACGACCAGTGAGATGACCAACTGACCTTCCAAGAGGTTAGCTGATCGGTTCAAGGGTTGAGCCGATCAACCTAAATTGGTAAGCATGAATCTTCATCAACAATAGGTTTTTGCATGAGATGTGGACCCTAGGTTGTGGTAATTCATTATGGCTCCAAGGAATTATATTAGAATGGCCATAACAATCGCTTTTTGTTTACTGCATGTTTTTGTGGGATATAGCGTGTATATGATATGTATGACAAAAGTGGTGATTGGATAAAGTGTATGTGTTTATAAATACAGTTCCCTCAATCAAATATTAAGTCTTAGATGCTTTCCATTAGAAGAACACATAAAAAGCTTGATCGACTAAGCATGGGCACCCTTAAGGTGGTGAGATATCTATCTCATGGAAGTGTGATGGTAATAATGTGGGCCCGACAAGCGGGGTGCATTATTATCGTGTTGAATTTTACGTCAGGCTTAACTGTGTGACCTTAATGAGATTAAGCACTCGAAGTGTGCAGATGATTATGGCAAGGAGTTGTAGATATCATCTATCTAAGAGTTGCATATGATGCAATTAGTAAAAGTTACCTACCTTAATAATTGACTATGGACGCTAGAGTTGGTCGGGTAATAGTTGAATTGTTTTGGATCTTGGCTCACTAGAAGGTTATACACCAAAATATTCCAAATTTTTATGTGGCGTCTATCAATTTGAATAAAATAGTGGGAGAAATAATTAATTAGAAACCTAATTAAATATCGTCAATGTTTTAAATCAAATCACAAATGATTTTTGACAAAATGCAATTTTTTGAATTATAAAATCACATGAAAAACAAATCGTTATTGCGATCAATCCTTAGGAAGGACAAACTTGACGGGGCAAATTTCCATAATTAGTTTTGGACTTTGAGAAGGGTTCTCAATGAAAATGGCAAGCTCTATATTCTAGATAAACATGTGCAAGAAATACCTGCTCTTGATGCGCCTAGGGATGAGGTAGATGCTTACTGGAAGCATGCTAACGATGCCTTGGACATACAGTACCTTATGCTAAGCTACATGAACTATGAGTTGCATGAGTAATGTGAGGATATGGGGATTCTTAATATGGTAACACATCTTAGGAAAGTGAATAATAATCTCATAAAGCAAGAAAGGAACAATGTCATAAAGGTGTTTTTTGAGTATAAGATGACAGAGGGAAACTTAGTAGAAGATCATGTGCTCAATATGATTAGATAAGGTGTATCATCTTGAAGAACTGGGATTCACTTTGAGCCAAGAGTTGGCCATAGATACGATTCTAAAATCATTGCTAGAATCATATATCCACTTTATTAAGGGTTACCACTTGAATAATATGGCTAAAACGATGTCATATTTGCTTGGTATGCTGATTCATGTCAAAGTAAGAATGAAGAAGGTCAAATTTGTGATAGTGACCAGAGGAGTTGAGTTCAAGGATGAAAGCAAGGCCATGAAGAGTTCTGAGGATAAGCCCAAATCAAGATCTTTAACACTCAAGATGAGGAGAAAGAAAAGTACAAGTGGAATTTATCCTTTGTACTTGAAGGCATTCAGGAAGAAGAAGATGGGGATATAGATATTCACTTTAAGTATATACTTTATTGAAATAAACTTATCTACTTCTTCATTATTGGTACTAGATACTAGATGTGGATCTCACATATGCTCGAATATGCAGGATATGAAAAGAAGTAGGACTTTGGAAAAGGGCAAGGTTGAACTGTGAGTTGCAAATAGAGAAAGGGTCACAACTTGGGAGAAGCATCCTACATCTTGGGGATAAAGATCTATAGATATAGATCTATAAGTCATCTTGGACTAAGTCAAAGAACATACATTGACAAAGTGTTGAAGAGGTTTAACATGGAGAGATCAAAGAGAGGAAACATGCCCATGCGTCATCAAGTTACCATCTCTAAAGCTCAATATCCCAGTTCTTGTGAAGAAAGGGAACACATGAGTTTGATTCCATATGCATCAGTAGTTGGATCAATCATGTATGCAATGTTGTGAACCTATCTTGATGTCTCATATGACTTGAGCATGATGAGAAGATATCAGCCAGATCCAAGTAATGCTCACTGGACAACTGTGAAGAACATCCTTAAGTATTTGAGAATAACTAAAGTTTAGTTCCTCATCTACACTGGAGAGGAAGAGTTGGTGGTAAAAGGTTACACAGATGAAAGCTTCCAAACTGACAAAGATGATTACATATCACAATCAGGATTTGTTTTTATCTAAACAATAGAGATGTGAACTGGAAGAGTTCCGAGCAAGGGATAGTTGTCAATTCTACAACAGAGGTCAAGTATATTGCTACATCGAATGCAGAAAAGGAGGTTGTATGGATCAAGAAGTTCATCTCTGAACTTGGGGTTGTTCCAAGCATTGGTGACACAATTGATCTATATTATGACAACAACGGAGCTATTACACAAGCTAAAGAACCTAGATTACATTATCATTCCAAGAATATACAAAGGTAGTTCCATCTCATACAAGAGATTGTACAATAAGGAGATGTGAAGATTTGTAGAGTACCAATTGAGAAAAATATTGTTGACCCCTTGACATAGGCACTTTCGCAACATAAACATGAAGGACTTGTTAGATCACTTGAAATAAGATTCATGGGAGATTGGCTCTAAGTGCAAGTGGGAGTCTATAGGTATTGATGTCTAGAGAGGCAATCATATGATGACTGTAATGGCATAATTTGTAATGATTTGATTAATAATAAAGGAAAGCTTTCAATTTATTTTGTTTTATTCAGTTATGAGATAATGAAGTAATATAATAAATGTCTAGAGAATAATATTACTAAATAACATATGTCTTCAAGTACGTGATTTGAACAATGAGATCATATGGATGTTAAGAGTATATACATTCTCATTATGTCCCTAGTTGGACATTATTATGGAAGGCAGATAGATGGAAATAACACATAAGACTAGAGTGTGTGTTGGTTGATGATAAAATCTCATTAGTCATGATATGTGATATCAAACCAAGCACACAGATACATGTTAGAGAACTGTGTATCAGGTAGACCCCCCATGAGATGGACACATGGAAACCATTACAATGGTAGTCATAGTCATCTCCCATAGTGTTGGTGGTGATTTTAGTTCTTAGACCTAAAGTCACTACACTCATCACATGTCGTTCAATATGCTTTGACATCATCCAACATAATCCTGAATAAGGGTTGCCATAACGGCGATGATTGGGTGACTGTGATATATGGGGACTGAATGTAGGTGATGTAGGTGGGATTGGTCTCTCCTATAGGAGTATGATATCCAAGGCCTCATGATTAGCGAGACTGAGAAAAGTATGACCATATGCATGTGAATCAATATGTGATATTGAGCATACATATATCTCATGCAGTCTGCTCTGGTTTAAGAAACAAGATTGAATAATAATGAAGGTAACTACTCCATGCCTCTAGTTCAATCTAGATGTCAGTGACAAAGGAACTATACAAACACTATAACACCAAACACAGATTGGAGGTTGAATTTGTTCTCCAACTTTCCATTTACTTGGATAGCAATGATGTGCGACTAGGCACCACTCTTTGATTATGATGTCATAACTGGTTATGGACATACACTACCAACATAATACGAGACCTATAGGGTCACACACATAACTACTGACCTAGAAGAGGAGTTTTGATCATGAATAATAATTGGATTTATTACTTAAATGTTTAGGTATTCAATTCAAGAACCAAATCAACTAACTGTACTCCCAACCGACTGGCTCATGTGATGAAATGACCGTTTGGAGTATCAAGTTGATTGGATATTGCATTGGCTGAGCTCTACATGAACTGCAGCACCAACTGACTTGTTCACTTAGTGAACCGATTGGCTGGGGCCGTGAGATGACTGGATCAGTTAGCGACACACTCGGGTTCGTGGGACAATTTGATTGCATCAACGATTAGTGCTGATGTCATGTCATGCATTAATTGGAATAGAATTGGCAATTTGTATGTGATTAGGAAAACATGCAGTATGACCAGTTCACTAGGCAAACGGATCGACTCATGTACCAACCAACCAGTTCTCTTGGAGAACTGACTGGATCACCATTTATTAGTTGTGAGTTTTTGAGATTCCAGTCCTTTCCACTCCCACACAGACTGGAAACCCTAACACTAACCCCTCCCATTAATAGAGGGGTATTAAGGGGCTTCTTATACACATCCATTTCCTCTAACAATTGTTTGTCTTCTCTAATTGTGGTAACCAAGAGAACATGAGTAAGTCCTACATTTTAAAGAGAGTGATACCAAGGGAGAACAATTAGGGGAAAGCAAGTTGGTTACTAGTACACCAATGGGTGAGATAACTCTTTCTTGTCTGTTCTAATCGGACGACAAGAGTTATAGGAGGTCTGTATGGACTTCCATAGAGGCATGGATGACATTATCTGTCACTAGGAGGACAACGTCAGCCTTCTGTCCATTGTGAAGACCAGGAGCTGCTACATGCACCATCCCAATGCAACTAGAGGATAATTGCACAACTAGAATGACGAGGAGATTGTCAATGGACTTACTTCAGTACCAAGTATATCCTTAAAATATCCTTTTGATTTATATATTTGTTTATGCAATCTGTTGGTTTAATGAGGAATATGATAGAAAAAACTTTTTTTGTTTCCTTTCCTGATGCAGTATTTCCCTACATATACTTGTGTAAGAACCCTTCTTGTAGTACATGCAATATATTTAGCATATAGTGGTAACCATTTGATACGTGTGATATAAGAAGCAATGTGCCAAAATTTCACAACATATGAGTGCAAGGTGCTCAATTCCACGATCACATATTCAGGAGTAGGGATACAAGTTTGCAACTTTTAAGCATGATGTGTCCCACCAACGATAGATGTGCATATTCATCATCATCCAAAACACACTTACTAAGGATGCACATGATGTGTTCGGTCATCATCACGTCATACATGATGGTAAATCAATAGGTTGGAGGCATTGACTTCATACATGAGGGTGCAAGACGTGATACAAAGTTCACCAAATTGGGAAGAGCATGTACCCTTTCACTCCATGCACATATACAATAATGTCATGATTGATTGTGTTTAAAAAAAATCAAAGGGATAAGGTAAACCCAGGTGCACATTGTTCGCTATCTCAAACATTTCCCACTCCAAAGGGTAAGAAGCACCATCGCTAAGGTGTATAGCAGCCCTGAAACCAACCTTAGTCGAGTTGAGAATCCCTTGAGTGCCACCATAAAAATTTCTAGGTCCATCCAAAGAAACAAAGAGAAAGAATGTTCCACTAAATCCACCAGATCAATCTAGGGAGCAAGAGCTTCTCCAATGATAAGAGATGATGACAACTTCACTTCACCACCACATTGTGTAAGTACCTCCTCAAGCATCCCCTACCTCACCGTGGCCCTGGGGGGCATGATTCACACTCTATAAAAGCTTCCAAATAAATATTCCACCCCTTGATTGCATAGTGCATGATGAGCAACCTTTTGTGCATGTTTCAAAGAATATGATCCTACTAGGACAGTGCACTCCAGGAAGCATTGAACATCATGCACAACCCCAGGGAAGCCACAACTCCACCCCATTTTGAGCTCGTTCTCCTTCCCATTCTACCAACACCATGGTGACGAGTATAGGAGGAGGAAAGAGGCTCTAGGAGACCCATATTGCACCTAAGATCCTGATCCAAAAACTTGATGTGGAGGAAGAAGGAAGTAAAAAGGAAGAAGAGAATCAGGGATCCTATTCTACCATTTCCTTCACCATCTAATCAGAGGATTAGCTCGAGAACTTCCACTAACTCATCCTACATCACATCCATGCCACCAAATTCCTGTACAAGGAGATTGTAGAGGATTTTGACTTAACCATTGAGGTCAAGCCGTTGCTCAAGATATCTTCATTCTGAAGGTGGTCTCTAAGAGTAAAAGAAAGACTTACCTAGATCTTATATAGTTTTTGACAACTTTGTAAGAGAGAGACAATCGAAAGACTAGAGTGATTATTTTTAACTGACAGACAAGGAATTAGAGTTATAGGGAAATGGGTTTTGACATGGCAGTGAGATCAAATTTACCCACATTTAAGCTATCAAACCTTCTGGTATAAAATCCCATATGACATGGCTTACTTGTTAAGGCATTCTAGGAATAGTTACATCTTTAATGTTGGTCTCTACATCCTCCACCACATTTTGTCAAATTCAATTTTTTTTGGGGGGGGGGAGGAGACATGGGGTGTGGTGTGTCAAGGTCAGTTGTAATTTTTGTGGTGTATCTTACAGAAGAAGAGGATCGATGCATGATTTTTTTGGGTATTTTGCTAAAGGAAGCCACATACAAGAAGTCTGATGGGGACACACCATTGGGGGCTTGATTGTCAAGCTAATTGAGAAGGTAAAGGTGCAATGGGAGACATGACTTGATAGATACCCACCTTTTGGTGGAATCTACCATTCTATTGAACAATTTAGGGAACCATAAATATTATATTGATGTACATGTGCATGTAGAGGCTTCCTATACCCTTCCCTTTCAACCTGGGTTAGCTAGTCTAACCCATGGAACCTCAAGTGATATCTATAGCAGTAGGGCACAAATGACATCAATCCTTCTTCAACATCGTTTGCATCACTAAAACCATTCAGGCTAAGCATACCACATCCACTCTTGAATTGAAGTAGATGTACCATGTCATGTCTACCTTTCCCCAATAGCAGACAGTAAGGATGAACCACCAAGACATGGGGATCCAAGCACTGCATAACCACTACTAAGATATGTCCTCAAACCCTAATCAGATGCATGCTTGGCACATTAGTCAATAGTGCTACCCCAACTAGTTTGCTCCTCAATCCATCCCTAATGACCAATCATCCTAGATGTAACCCCACTAGATAGGAGATCATCCATGTTCCTTTAACCCCAATGCCCTATAATGAGAGTTTAGTTGTGCTTTGTACAAGCTTATTGTTACGGTGTGGATAGTATTATGAATAAGCTTGGGTTGGGTGACAACTAAACATTTCTTATAGTTTTCTGAGTTTGTTTTATATCTTTTGTTCATGTGCATCTCATGTATCATCCTGCACCCCATGTTTATATTTTATCATGTCTCATGTTCATAGTTTGCATCACGTAGAAAACTATTTCTATTTTGTTTCTTTGTTGTGTAAATTTTTCATATATAGTAAGCATGTTTCGTATTGTGTGATTAGGAGATCAAAATTTTATTTTTGCCAAAACTTGTGGAAGTTTAAGATTTTTCACAACCTACTATGTTTACTTCTTATTTTTCTATCCAAAAGATAACTTAGTGCTTCACATAGAAGTTATTTATAGTAATTATTGCTAATCTTTCATTTCATAGTCATTCTTGAATTTTATCTTAGATTGAATGTTTTCCAAAGGAAAATGCAATGTGTTACTACTTTTAACAAATATGTATGTAGGCTCTATTCCACTACTATAGTTCTTGAAAGGAAACTAGTTATGGGGCACTTGTCTTTGACTTTGAAATTATTGCATTTAATGAGCTTTGCTTGATTCTTATGTACTTATAAAAATTTTAGCTTGGAAATATCCATATTGATATATCTGGAGTGTTTTTTTTGTATAGGTATACTATACTAGTATTTATTTATGGCACAAAGGTATCATTTTCATGAAATTTTATCCCATCAAATTTCATGTTTGGGCCACTTGGTGTTTATTATATCCTTTATGAGATTGATTTAACTCAAACTCCTTAGCATATTTGAGATAAATTGTAACATCCCTGACCTGGGTTATGTACTAACCCTAGGTGTTTTACTTAATTAAGTTGATTAGATGCTTGCTCTTATACTTTGAAAAGTAATTAAGGCTTTTGAGGAACTTATATTTCAATTTCAGTCCTTTTTGAATAATGTTGAAACATTATTTTGTTAATTTTGGACTAAAGTGCAAATTACCCAAGTAGAGGGGTTAACTTGCAAATTGCACATGTTAAGATGTTCCTATAATGTTGAGACATCAAAATAATGAATATGATGTAGTGGTATGGTTTCCACAAGCTTGGGCACCAAGATAAAGCTTGTAGAGCAATCTTTGTGCATAAAAACCTAGTTTTGGTGTAATGTGCAATTTACCCAAAACCTAGGGTTCAATATGCAAAATATCACCTCTTGAGGGTCACTCATGTTTCTTGGCATCAAGTAGAGCAAAGAAAATGAGAAGGGCGCCTCATTTGAATGATCATGGAAGAGAGAGAATCTTGATATTGAAATAATCAAAATTTAAGCACAAATGGCTCTTTAATATAATTTAATGCAAAAAGAAATATATTAATTAAGAAGCCCTTCAACCCAAAAGTTGAAGGATGTGTTTGTAATAATATGGACGAGCTTGTGCCATGCTTGGGCACCAAAAATATCTTGGTTGAGTGGAAGCTATTCACATTAATATTATACAAAGCAATATCCACTAAAAAGATGGATATTAACACATAACTCTTTAAGGTGTTTAGTTCCTTTTCCATTAAACTTTGGATAATGGAGAAGTTTTGCAAGGTATTATAAGATGGATACGTGGCCAAATAATGTAGGAATATTTGGTGGAAATTGGTTGGAATTAAAGAAGATAATTCTCTTTTTCCTTGAAATCCATAAATATATATAAGTATCCTTTTTCTAAAACACCAAAAAGGATTGTTTCCTTAGTTCTTTTCCTTATCACCTTGCTTTGGCCGACCAAGGGAGAGATCTGGACCAGAGGAAGGACGAACAAACTAGCTTGGTAATTTTTGATCATAATCTACCTTGAATTCATGGTGGAAACCATAAACCAATGGTTAGTAATTGGTTTTCTTCACACGATTTCCTTTTCTAGCCATCTTGTTCATCCAAAGATTGAAGAATGAACCTTGGAAAACTGTTGGAGCTCAATCCACCATTAAAACCATGGAGATTGGAGCTCTGGATCAGTTCTAGAGGAGGGTTTTATAACTCTAACCCTTAAGCATTAGTATTGCACTCTTTTCCATAAGAATTGTTGGTTATTCTTCTTCCTTCGACACTCTTGTGAGTTCTTGCTATAACTTCCGTGAAGAACAACACCTAGTCTGGGTTGAACAGAGGTAGACGAAGGTGACATCATCCTAGATAAATATCCAAAAGTTACTTTAGAAAACGGTTTCTTTTTTTGCTCAAACGGTTTCCCAAACCGTTTGGGAGCAAACGGTTTCAAACCGTTTGAATGCAAACAGTTTCACCTAAACCACTTAGAAGCAAACGGTCCAAGACCGTTTGGTGGCATTGACCAAGCGTTGACCATTTGGAGACCTGTTGAGAATAATGTAGGTCAATCCTTCATCAATAAATGAGTTTGAAACTTGGGTGAAGGCCCAGAAATAACCAAAACCAAGCGTTAATTAACTTCAATTGGTTCACTAGTTGAAGGCCCAACAATCACCAGAACCCTAATCGGGTTAGGTGCTGATTTGATAATTAAATGAGTTTGAAACTTAGGTTGAGTGATCCAAATGGTTTCAAAACCATTTGAGGATCACCCAAACGGTCTCAAGACTGTTTGGTGACCACTCAAGATCATTTGGAGGTCTAGGGTTAGGTAAGGTTGACCAATTGAAAATCCAAAGGTATCAAGTTGATGTATAATCAAATGCTGATTTTGTGATCAATCCAATGGACCAAACCATAATTGGTTGACTTGGTTTTTGATGTTGACTTGGGAAAATGGTCTCAAGATTTTTTGGAGGTCATCCAAACGATCCCAAGACCATTTGGGGTTAGGCCATGTTCAAATTGGATAATGGTTCAATGATTTCAAATCAATTAGACTCACATTGATTAATGTTGAGGGGTCATCGATTCCAAACCATAATTCAATTGATTCAAGCCCTAATTGATGACCAATTGAGGGTCAATTGAGGGTCAAATTAATTTAATATTGACCTAATTAACACAATTGAATGATGGTGATAAGTCCAATTGATGATTGGATACATGTACACAATGGTTGAAGGAACCAACATTGGAAACCCTAATTCAATTGAAGCGGTTGAGACCCTTTTTGGTCCTTACGGTTTTGAGGGGGTTTGGACCAAACGGTCTTGATCCCAAACCATTTAGGTTCATGCGGTTTCCAAACCGGTTGAGTTCATGCGGTTTCCAAACCGGTTGAGTTCATGCGGTTTCCAAACCAGTTGAGTTCATGCGGTTTCCAAACCGGTTGAGTTCATGCGGTTTCCAAACCGGTTGAGTTCATGCGGTTTCAAAAGTCAACTATGGGAAAATGTTCTTCACCACCTACTTTACCAAAAGGTTTCAAAGGTAGTCCAAGACCGCATGGAGGTCCAAATGGTCTCAGACCGTTTGGAGGTTAAGTGTGCAAGACCATTTGAGGTCTGAGCTGGTCAAGATCGTTTGGGGCCTTAGTGGCCAAGATCGTTTGGTGGATGATTAACCAAAACCGCATGGGTGCTTAAAGTGGTTAAGGGACAAGGTGATTAGTTAATTAATACATGATGTAATCAAATGTGATCATGGTACTTGTATCTTAATGGGATAGTGTGACTTAAACCCATGAAGTAATTAAGCCTTAATGATCACAATGATAATGACTTAACTCTTGATGTCAATTCTCTTTCATGTTGAGTTGACTTAATCTAATCAAGGCTAAAGCTAATATCATCCTACAGGGGATGAGAGAGATAAGACCTCTTATATATGAATGTTAATTAAATAATAGACTTCCAATATGAATGAATATCTAATTAGGGTATGATCCTTCATAGTGAGATCATGAAAACCCTAATTATGATGGTTAATGAATCATAATCCTAATTGAGGGTAATAATGGAAGTATCTCTAATGAATGATGATGATGTGATGCTAATTCATAGTGATGACATGATAAACCTTAATTCAAGGTAATTTGATGATCACTCCTACTTGGGGTGAATAGTAAACCCTAACCTAGGGTGATGTGATGTGAATAGTAAACCCTAACCTAGGGTGATGTAATGTGAATAGTAAACCCTAACCTAGGGTGATGTGACATGTATAGTAAACCCTAACCTAGGGTGATATGATGTGAATAGTAAACCCTAATTCAAGGTATTTTGAACATGAACCTTAATCAAGGGTGATGTGATGTGAATCGTAAACCCTAATTCCGAATAAGTACATGAAAGTGTGAAATCCTAATTCTGGGTTATGCTTTATAGTATGAAGCTCTATGATTGGATAATGAAATGATGAGTCACTAATCCTAATTGAGTTTAGGAGATGATTAACCCTAATTGAAATGAAAAGGGGAATCCTAACCCTAATAAGGGCATAGTGGTGCAACCCTTGAATAGTGATGTTATCATTGTTTTGCATTGTGCTGATATGAAATAAATGTATCTGTTATCAATTGTACTAATCATGCAGGTTTTTATGAGATATTGAACATATCCAGGTGAGAGCTATGATGCTTGTTTAATGAAAGTACTTTATAAGGTTTGTAAGCAATGATATGCTATGTTGTCTAGCAAAAAGGAAACAAAAGAGACTGACAGGCTGTATGAGCCAAATGAAATACCTGCATTGCTACTATTATGTTTACACTGTCAAATAACCTAATGGCATTATGTTACCTATTAAGGTGGTAAGAGGTGATTTGATGATCTAAGGGTTTGTATACCCATATTCTTGAATCATGATGATGAATTGATAAGGGATTGATATCCTAATGTTAATAAAGATGTGAAATGAACTTGATAAAATAGTACTCTTCCTTTATAGCATACACTACTACAGAAATAGCTTATAAAGTCACTTTTTAAGGTGTCGGTTGTATAAATAAACCGACACCTAAACTCTACAGTGTCAGTTGATAACATAAACCGACATCCAATCTATGAAGGGTGACCAGACACGGGTACCTCTTTTATTAAGTGTCAGTTACTTAATAAAAAACCGACCCCTAAAATTAACTGCCAAATCCAAAATTTCCAGCAAAAAAAATTACCTCCAAAATTTGACATATGGCGTCGGTTGATAAATAAAAAACCGACGACTAAAGGTTATTCGCGAGACACATTTTGGTCGTCGGTTTTACTACAACTACCGACGCTTATGAGTTTTCCCGCGCTGTCTGCGGGGAATTTTCACACCCTTTAAGTGTCGGTTTTAAGTAGAAACTGACGACTATGGTCATAAATCGAGAACGATTTTTTTAATCGGTATATGAATATAGACGTCGGTTTTTTTGTAGTTAAAACCGACGACTATATTCAAGTATTGGTGTCGGTTGTTGTTCAGAACTGACACTGTTAGTTTTAGTTGTCGGTTTTTTTGAATTACCGACGCCTATGGTACAGTTAATAGCCCCGCAAACATAACTTTTCCTCCCCATTGTCTCTGTTTCATTGTGACTCTACGCTAGGTCTGGCGATTTCCCCCGATTGCTCCCCGCCGCCGTTCATCTCCTCACGCGCCGCTCGCCGCCGTTGCTGTCGCCGCCGCTCGCCGCTTGTCGCCGTCGCCGCTCACCACTGTCACCGTAGTTCTCCTCATCGCCGTCGCTGCTCGCCGCCGTCGCCGCAGTTCTCCTCTGATCCTCACCGCCGGCGCTGGCAGCTTCACCTCCAACTGCTCTCCTCTGCTCCGGTACTGCCAGCTTCACCTCGTTGCCCTCAAGGTATGTCGGCTTCTTCCTCTCCTCGTTCTGCTCCTTGTTTGTCCCAATTTTGAGTGCCAGTATGGGAACCATCTGTAGGTGGGTCGTGTTGATAGCCCCGCAGGTGGGAAATCTGATGACAATGTTTTATTATCACAACCATATACATTCTTCTTTCCCATGCTTTATATAATAATAAAATTGTCAAAGAACAGTGGGTAGTAATAGCTACAAAAGACCATAAAAATCACAAAGAACAGTGGGTAGTAAAGTTGAATACCTTGTTGTAGGCTACACAACAGATGAAACTATAGTAGCATTTTCTTGTATATGTGTTTGATATTCTTATATCACTAGAAAGAAAGACTGCCATTTTCATTACTAACAATCTGCTAGTCCATGATAGAACAAAGCATATTGACTGCAACTTTGTGCGTCATGCTATTCTGAATTAAGTGTATATGTACTTTATAATTGAATGTTTAAGTAAGTTATAGATATCTTCACCAAACCTCTTTCGAAAACTTGTTTCATTGTTGAGTATATTGAGAATCCTAATCACCCTTCTTGCTTAATGATGAATTGTAATGCACACATGTGACATGCTTGGAATGTAAATGGTGAACTTTTCCCTAAATTGCCAATCATGCTTTTAAAGACATCAATAATCACCCTAACTTGAAGAACTAGGATTTTAGGTATAAGAATGACAACACATTATTTTTTGGCCTAGAAACCCGTCCAAGATTTACTCATTAGGAGTAAATCTTGGATAGTCCTTGGTTTGGGACTGTTCTTGAACACCTAATCTCGCTTAGGATGTAAGTGTATAATGTGTATTGGGTTTTCAAGAAAATTTCGGCAGCATTTCTCCGTTTGTTCTCTAAGTACATATGTACTTGGAGAACAGCGGGGAAATGCTGCCGAAATTTTCTTGAAAACCCAATACACATTATACACTTACTAGTGAGATTAGGTGTTCAAGAATGGGATAGGTGGTACACATTTATTATATATAAAAATGACATCACATGTATTTGTTAACCGTAGACCCTAATCTTGTTGTAATATATACTTGTTTTCTCTTTGATCATAGAATGGATAGATCATGGATGTCCATTCGCAATCGCTGCACCCCAGAGTTTATTTCTGGTCTTGACCAGTTTATTAGATTTGCTGAGGAACATAGGAAACAACCTGGAGATAGGTTCTACTATCCATGTAGACATTGCGGTAACAACTTGAAAGTCAACACTGGTGACGAAATCAAAAGTCATGTCATGTGCAACGGGATTATACAAGGCTATACAGAATGGCACTGGCATGGAGAGATTTCAAACCCGAAACCAGTGGATGTCGATAGCAGTGCTTGTGTGGAAGAAGAAATTGCCTACGATGACGTAGATGTGAATGAACCAGTTCCAGTAGACATCGTTGATGCGATGCTGGATAGTTGTGGGGTAGAGCACACCGATCCACCTCCCATTTTTAGAAACATTGTGCATGATGCTGAGATACCGTTATACACAGGTTGTACTAAGTTTATGAAGCTTAGCGCTGTGTTGAGATTGTATAAGCTGAAAGCTAACAATAGATGGAGCGACAAAAGCTTCACGTCATTGTTGTCTTTGTTGAAAGAAATGCTTCCTGAAGGAAACGAGCTGCCAATCTCAACATACCAGGTAAAGAAATTGTTGTGCCCAATGGGAATGGATGCCAAGAAGATACACGCATGCCCGAATGATTGTGTATTATTTCAAAAGGACTATGCGGATTTAAAAGATTGTCCAAAATGTGGTGCGTCATGGTATAAATTGACGACTTCGGGGGAGTCCAAAACTGGTTCTCCTACCAAGGTGATGTGGTATCTACCTATAATATCACGGTTTCAACGCTTGTTTGACAATTCGATAGATGCGAAGAATTTGAGGTGGCATGCAGATGTTAAGAAAAATAATGATGGGATCCTACGACATGCGTCTGATTCCCCACAGTGGAAGAAGATTGATCTATTGTACCTTGAATTTGGTGAAGAAGTCAGGAATCTAAGACTTGGGCTTTGTACAGACCGGATGAATCCGTACGGGACATTGAGCAGCCAACATAGCACTTGGCCAGTCATGCTTGTTATATACAATCTTCCTCCCTGGCTGTGTATGAAAAATAAGTACGTAATGCTGTCGTTGTTGATATCGGGCCCTAAAAAACCTAGAAATGACATCGATGTTTATCTTGAACCTATGATTGATGACTGAAAGAAACTCTAGGGTGAAGGTGTGATGACCTATGATGCTTCACAAAGAGAGACATTTCGTTTGCATTCTATGTTGTTTTGCACTATTAATGACTTTCCAGCATATGGGAATTTGTCTGGATATAGTGTCAAAGGAGCTAAAGCGTGTCCTATATGTGAAGAGAACACTGATTCAAAAAGACTAAAACATGGTGGTAAGACTGTATATCTCGGTCATCGAATGTTTCTTCCAAAATTTCATCCGTATCGTAGGAAGCGCAAAGCATTCAATGGATTGAATGAGGAACGGAGTGCACCTAAACCTATACCAGGGGAGGTTGTTTATGAAAGAGTAAAAGACTTTGTCAATGAATTTGGTAAGAGATCACAATGTACTATGGCCACACGGAGTGACAAATCTTTATTCAAGAAGAAGTCAATATTTTGGGATCTTCCTTATTGGAGTTCTTTGACAGTCAGGCATTGTATCGATGTCATGCACGTTGAGAAAAATGTATGTGATAGTGTCATTGGTACTTTGTTGAATATACCAGGTAAGACTAAAGATGAGATAAAATCCAGACTGGACCTACGTGAAATGGGAATAAGGTCAGAATTAACAGAATTTCATGAAATGGGAAATCGGAGAACATACTTACCTCCCGCTTGTTACACATTGTCTAGAAAGGAGAAGAAAGCTTTTTGTGAATGTTTGGTAAATGTTAAGGTGCCACAGGGTTACTCATCCAACATATGTAGATTGGTATCAATGAAAGATCTGAAGTTGATAGGTCTTAAATCTCATGATTGTCACACTCTAATGCAACAAATATTGCCTGTGGCAATTAGATCTATATTGCCGAAGCATGTAAGGTTTGCAATCACCAGACTTTGTTTCTTTTTCAACAGTCTGTGCAGCAAAGTTATTGACCCTGATACTCTCGATAAATTGCAAAGAGAAGTGGTTGTTACCCTATGTCAGCTTGAGATGTATTTTCCTCCGTCGTTCTTTGATATCATGGTACATCTTGTTTTCCACTTGACTAGGGAAGTGAAAATGTTGGGACCAATTTTCTTGCATTGGATGTATCCCTTTGAACGATACATGAGCGTTTTTAAAAGTGACATTTGAAACCGTTATCGGCCTGAAGGGAGTATTATCGAGGGTTATGTGGCGAGAAAGGTTATGGATTTTTGCAATGACTTTCTCAGTGGTAATGACACTCCTGATAATGACAAGAATATTGACGAGCAATTTGGCAAAGGAATTTTGGGATCACGTGTGAAAGTAATCAGTCGTGAGCAGTTGGAACAAGGTCACTTGTATATTTTACACAACATGGATGAAGTGAACGTTTATATCGAGGAACATACCAATTTCATCAAGAGACAATATCCTCGAGCCAATACAATGTGGCTAGCTTGCTAGAGAGCATAACAAGACATTTATTAAGTGGTTTGAATATAAAGTCTTACATCAACTATCTCAAACACCAGATGATATTACTGAAACTATCAAATGCCTCACCTTTAAACCAAAATTGACTGTTATGTCTTATGAAGGGTATGACATTAATGGATTCACATATTACACAAAGTGCCAAGATGATAAGAGTGTCATCCAAAACAATGGGGTCACCCTTCAAGCATCGACTATATTTTTTGCAAGTGCAAAGGATAAGAGTCCACGTGAAGCTAAAATGTCATATTACGGTGTCATTGAAGACATATGGGAGTTTGACTACATAGATTTCAGAATTCCGCTCTTCAAATGTAATTGGGTTGATAACACCAAAGGAATTATAGTGGATGAATTGGGTTTCACTTTAGTGAACTTTGAAAAGATTGGCGAGAAGGATGAACCATTCATATTGGCATCACATGCGAAACAAGTATTTTATATCGATGATCCTGCAAATGATAAATGGTCGGTTGTTCTTCATGGTAAAAGATAGTTCATTGAAGATCCTATAGATGAAGAACAGTACTATGATAAGTATGATGACTCCAGTCCATTCTCAGTTGGGTTGCCAACACCAGCAAATATTGAAGCTAATGATGACTTGTATGTGCGCGGAGATCACAATGAAGGATTGTTAATTGATAAAAAATTGCAATATTAGAGGCATGTTTATATTTTTTTATATGTTTTATTTTTCTGAATGTGAACTTTACAATGTGAATGTGAACTTTACAATGTGAATTTTACAATGTGAATTACTTTATAATGTGAACTTTACAATGTGAATTACATTACAATGTGAATGTGAACTTTACAATGTGAGCTTTACAATGTGAACTTTACAATGTGAATTACTTTATAATGTGAACTTTACAATGTGAATTACTTTACAATGTAAATGTGAACTTTACAATGTGAGCTTTACAATTTGAATTACTTTACAATGTGAACTTTACAATGTGAATGTGAATTTTCAGATGGCTGAGCATTCTTCTGATGACCGTGCTGATGATTACCGTGAGGGTGAGGACATCAATGCGCCACCTCACAATGTAAGTTTTAAAAATATAACATATATTTATATCTATATGTCCATTTATAGTTATATCTTGTAAATGTGTTTATTTTTTCAAATTTTAGGTTGATGATGCACATGTACCATCTGAAGCACTTGAGGCACTTGATCAGCAACACCACAAAGTTGACAAGAGAAGGGGAATCACTATGATGAAGAAGTTAATTGCACAAAAGGGCAATGGACCCAAACTTGTTGTGGATTTTGATAATGCAGGAAATGCATCTGGTGTGAATCGCAATTCATTTGTTTCATATCTTGGGTATGTTACTCGTAGCCATTGCGGTTGTAAGATAGATTCTTGGCATAAGGTTTCTAAGGAGAAGAAAGACATAATATAGAAGGATTTATGCGTGAGTTATTATTAATTTGCAATTCTATTTTGTAGATTACTAATTTTTTGGATACTAGTTAATAGGAATTCTATTTTGCAGAGTATATTTGAATTGGATGAAAAGCTGCATCGTAAATGCATGGTGCAACATTGTGGGAGAGTCCTAAGGAACTATAGGACAAATCTCACCTGAAAATACATAAAAGAAGATGACAAGAGGAAGAAGACAGCCACTGAACAGTGGAACTTCCTGGATAAAGAAGAATGGGACACGTTTGTTGCTTCAAGACAAACTAATGAATTCAAGGTATTAGGCGTCAGTCCCAATCTCATTAATATATGTTGTATTCACTTATTCAAGATTAACATTTACTGTTACTAACCAAATCATTAATGTGCATACTAACTAGGCCCTCAGTGAGGCACAAAGATCAAGGCGTGCACTGAATGTGCATGACCACACAATGGGTCCAAAGGGGTATGCAGACATTTGCCAAAGACTACAGTCTGAGGCTACTGCTTAGTCTGCTGCTACTCAGGAGTCCTCCACTATAGGTAGCACACCTCTGCCTCGCCATGATGTCTGGATAGCTGGGAGGCAAAATAAGAAGGGAGAAATAAGGAAGCCCGCAACTGCTGAGGCGGCTGCAAAAATGGTAAAATACAACTCTTACAACAATCGTTCGAATATTGATTATTTGTGGTGTTTACTTAATTACAAATTTTTGTTTTGGCGATTAGCGGGAGCTGCACGAGCTGAGGAAACAAGGCAATGAGGGCACAAGGGATGAATTGACAGTTGCTTTGGGTAACCCAGAGCATCCTGGATGTGTTAGGGCTATAGGCGCTGGTGTGGGCATCAAAGCTTTTTTTAGGCCATCCCAGCGCAAACATGTCCCAAAAGCGGGACTTTCACAAGAGGAGGTAACATATTCTTTCTTTATAATGTTACTGTAAAAGAGAATTAAATAATTAGAAGCTAACGTTTCTTTTATCCATGTATAGGTAGATAAGCTAGTTGATAGGAAACTAGAAGAAGCAATGAAAAAGTGGCAAGCATCTCAGACTGCCACTTACCAGACAGTACCTATGGCGTCTCACACTACTCCTACTGCAGAGGTTGGGAGTAATCCTATAGACCCACCACCTAGCACATCCACTGTAAGTATTTTTATGACATGGTAACTAGTTTTTTAATTCAAGATGATATGTTTTCAAGATGATATGTATATATGTATATAACATTCTTTACACAAAAATTTGTAGGGGTTGAAGCCATGCCGTCTAAAAGTTAATGAATATGTCATTACATAGGCGTCGGCTTACCCATCCCTACCAGGGGAAATATTTCACGGGTCTCCATTACCAGCTGGTTGGATTCGTGTGAGCCCGGTACATATATTCCCCAAGTGGATGGATCTTCCATTGCCATATGCCCACCCAGATTGTGAAACGCTTGGTGAGGCAGAAGGCGGAGTGATATTGTGGCTAAAAGCAGATGTCCTCTTTACTGAAATTGTATGGTAAATTTATATTACGTTAAATTGTTAGTGTGTGTATATGATGTCAGTTGATCTGAAATTATTATATATATATATAGGTTAAAAAGAAGACACCCACAACATCTAGACCTCCACTTCCACCTCCTACATTACCCAGTTGGGTTCCACAGGACCTAACTGTCCCGTTAGGTCCTAACTGTAGGGGTATGGCAATATGGTTAGGCGAATATGATATAAATTGCCCTATAACTGTTTCTATAGATGCAGATGCTGCAGGTCAATCATACGAAAGCAAACTATTTATATAAGATATTTTGGAGTTGTTTCGATATGATTGGCTGAATACATCTGTGATAGAGCTATGGATAAGGTGAGATCTTCTTTATACAATTATATACCTTGTGTAGGATCTGGTGATCTGGTTTCTTATTTATTAATGCATACATAATACATGTTTTGCAGCTACTTAGACAAGATATGTACAGATTTTGCATTCAAACATGTAGGATTTTTGATTCCATCTTTGATTAGTCTAGTAGATAAAGACCCTCCGTTAGTTCAATAATACTGCTGTGAGGCTTTTTTAATTTTTGCTCAAAAAAAGAAGACGATGATAATGGCTCCGTTCAATGTAGAGTAAGTTTACTTTGCTTATTAAGAAAATTACATTTTTATTGTGGATTTTGAGTTATTAATTTTTAACTTTTTTACCTCTATTGGTATGCATTGGGAGTTACTGGTTATTGTCCCCGAGACATTCACTGTCTATTATCTAGATCCTAAGGGGAGTAAATTGAATACAAAATATGGACACATAATGATAATGGCATTATTCCGGTGAGAAATATTTCATTTTCATATCCGTTAACATATGTTATTACATTACTATTTAATTATGCAATGTACTATGTTACATTAACATGTAGGGGTTTTGATGAGTTCAAAAAGGCTGGAGGAAAGGTCCTCACGAAAAAGAACCAGCCAATAATTTGGAAGAACGTGAATGTAAGTTCCCGACTGCAATATATGTATATATTATTTATGTGAACAATGCTTAATTAGTTGTATTTTTTAATATTTTGTATGTTTGAATTTATAGTGTGCTACACAAGACAACGGATGGGCATGTGGATACTATGTGATGCAATTTATGCACATGATTATCAAATATGCCGCAATGAACATCGATTGTATTGCTGAGGTATTATATAGTCTCATTAGATAATATGAAATATATCAATCTTATTTATAGCTCATTAATTATATATATACATCATTCTCTTTACAGGTGTTTAAAACTGACCACACTACATGAACGGCCTTACCAGATGTACATGCTCCCTATACGACGGGAGAATTAAATGAAGTAAGAGAAGAATGGGCAACAACCATACAAGTAGTGGGGGATTTAAGATATAATTGGGATGTTGATAGCGAATAATGACTAAAGAATGATATTTTGTAAATGAATTTCTGAATTATAATATGTGTGAATGTTTCTACATGTCTGGATGTTTCTACATGTGTCTGAGTGAAAATAAATGAAACTGTTGGTTGCTATATGAATGTTTCTATATGTGTGAATGTGAAAATGAATGGAACTACAAATTGCTAGCTACATGAATGTTTCTAAATGTGTGAAAATCAAATGGAACTGTAGGTTGCATTGCTAAATGTGTCAATATTTTTGTTGTTAATTTTGCAGGTTTGTGGCCTGTTGTTGGCTGATATCAATGGATGTCGTAAAACCTACAGTTCATAACTGAACTGTAGGTTTCTCATCCTGCGACCAGCCATACAGCTGGTCTACAGATTGACAGAAAAAAACAAAAAATAGGCGTCGGTTATTTGTATAAAACCGACACACATAGTTACAGTGTCAGTTTTATATAAATAACCAACGTCTATTTCCTGTGGCGCGAAGGCATATGGCGTCAGTTTCTTATCTAATAACCGACGCTGATAGTGCCCAAGATGGCGCTCTTCTGTGGCGCGAAGGCATATGGCGTCGGTTTCTCATCTAATAACCGACGCTGATAGTGCCCAAGATGGCGCCCTTTCTGTGGCGCGAAGGTATATGGTGTCAGTTTCTTATCTAATAACCGACGCCTATAGTGCCCTGCTGGCGCATTTTCGGTGGCGCACGAAGGGTTATGGCGTCGGTTTTTGAACCGACGCGTAACGGCTGGGCTTTTAGCGTCGCCCACATAGGTGTCACTTAGAAACCGACACTAAAGGCCTTAAATAACTGACACTAAATGTCATTTCTGTAATTGTGTAGTGATATGTTATAATGATTTATGCTTGAAAACATGCATGATGCTAAAAGAATGCTATAATGTACTTAAAATAATCAAGTGAAATGATATCATGTAGAGCCCTGACCATAGATCCATCATCGTCAGAAGTTGGATGATGGTGAAACAAGTTTTCCTAAGGGAACTCCTGGAGAGCATACTTTTGAGTATGTAGGGGTTATGGACGCGAATATCCTTACGTCCTTATGGAGGAATTGATGTGGGATAAACATTTAATCTCTCAACCCTTCATTATATGTATATGCCGAGTTGACGTATCACTAATCTCCCGATGATGATGTTAATGCCGCATCGATGTGAGATAAACAAGAAATCCCTCGATGGCGAAGAGATTACAACATGCCACTGTAACTCTAATAGCGAAGTTGCCAGAATATCCTGGAAAGCTATTTTAGCAGAGACACAATATGTCCTACATGTTGTTCCTCACACTGACTGAGGATGATGAGGTCATAGAAATCCGACTCTTCTGATGACCTATGTATGGTACCGATTTCAATTTCGCAATGTTCGATTGGAGTATGAGCGGTATACCTCATCTCCTCAGGGCATAAGTATATTTGTAAAATGTAATCAGCCGTGTAGCATATTTGCTTAGGGTTGAACTACGAGAATCAATGTTTGATGATACATTGTTTAATATGTCCTAGTTGGATAATTAATATACATGTTCTTCATATTCCTTATTAAATAAATGACTTTCTATTCAATCAAGTTATAATTGAAATGATTGCATAAAGAATAATGCTTTATTTAGTTATTCAATGAATTACCTACTGTTGAATATTTATAATCCTACTGCTTAGTGTTATTCTATTATTTACAATAACAATGCTTCTGGCAGAGAGTTATATCTCTCGCTGTGACAATTTCAATTGTCTCACCCCCGTGGGATTCAAATTTTTAGGTAGACGCCGAGGAAGAAGAAACCCATCAGTGGGTGAGCAGCAACAACAGTCACAACAGCAACAACAAAGACAACAGTGATCCATAGGTGGAGACACTGTCTGTTAGGTTCTGTACATAGAGAGTCCTATGTGTCGTCTCTGTACTCTCAGGTCCTAGGAGTCAGTAGATAGTTTGATATAGATCTGATATTTTTGGCTTGATGCCTCGAGATTTTTATATACTGTTCATGTACAGTTTAACATGGCAGTTAATGTTATGACTCTCGAGTTGAGTTGATAAAGAGATGTACTAATGGATCAGCTTATAAATAACTTACTTTGTTTCTTTATGAAAGAGTTTTATAGTTTGTGGATCTCAGTGCAAAAAGTTTTAAAATTTAGTGATTTTCGGTAATTCCGCTGTTAGTAATTCGCTTCCGCATCGTTAATAACATTGTGATCGCACGGTGTGCCACATAAATGATAATGCAACTAGCTATAACTCCAAATCCTTCATTTGTAAGTGTGACTTCACTTTGATTAATATCAATTTTAATAGATTCACAGAGAGTCATGTACAATGATTTATATTTTATAAATAAGAAATAAAACTAGCATAATAGTTTGTTGAACTTGTTGGTGTTCATCATAAATTTTTGTGTTCCTTTTAAGCTCTCTTATCGTTAATGACCAATCCTTTGAATTAAGGTTTTTCTTTTAATTGATCACATAGTTGTAGGTTGTGGAAGATGAAAGAAATTGACGACGTGGTTCCATTTGTTAGCATGCATCTTTGAGGTGTATTGATTCTCAGTTGAAGGAGCATGTTTCAAAATGCATGGTGAAAATATCGATGTGTAAAACCATGAGATAGTTACATATTGTTGAAGAAGACACATGTTTGAATTATGTTGTCAAGATATATGTACTAGTTTAATATAAGTCACCAGTTAAAATTTCCTCCACATGTAATTAATTCTCATTAATGTATTTGTTATTAATAAAATAGGGTTTGTTCTATAACAGTTTGTGTCAAATTTGAAAGTCAAGCATGTTTTAACAAATATATTAAAAATTGGATATCTAATGAATTAAAGTTATATTTAATGTTGGCTATGATCATAAAAGACGTCTATATTGCCACTAAATTATAAAACATTCATTATTAGTAAGTGTGACAAGGTTGTTTGATCACTAATACCATTAGTGACTAATAATTTTTGTCGTCGTTATCAGTATACGTGATAGAGTCATGTGATCATTAATCCTATCAACAACCAAAAGTTTGTGTTGTCGCTATAATTAATAAAGATAATATAATTAATTTGCTGTTATTACTAGTAGCAATGGATGTCCTAAATTTCATTTATAACAAGACCAGTAACGACAATAAGTGACAACTCCTTATACTTTTTGTCAATTGGTATAACCACAAATTGTTTCAGAACTACAACAAACATACTCTGCCTATGATTGTATAGTTTTTCGTATAGGGTCACTACTAAAAAATAGAAAAGATGCTTTGTACGACAATTACGGAAGTTCAATAATATCAACAACAGAACATTAAACAAACTTTAGACACTTGCTCAGATAATACAAGCAAGTCTCGCTGAAGTTTTGTACAATAAGCAAATTAACAGTAAGGAAGAACATACTTGTAACCAAATAAAATGTGAGTAATTCTACGCATAACCAGCCCCATACGTGGGGCCTTACCCGGACATCGGTAATGCCCACCTGCTCGCCCAACTACATGCTGTGCCACCATTCATATTTAAAGCAATATCTGTGGCACCAATTCTCTATGTTTCTACATACAAAAGCCATGCCTGAAATGATTATCTCGCCACCAAATACAAATCTACAACCTCAATTTTCGATTTCCCTCTAATGATTCCCTCTATTTTATTTCGAATTTCGTATATAGCTGCAAATCCCCTCAATCATCCCCCTCCTTATTCATTTCCACCCAACTCCGAGTAAGTACTGTACGTACCATTTGTTCATATTGAACCAGTTCCGCCCAACAATGAGTAAGTATTGTTTATTCATTTCCGCTCAACTCTGAGTAAGTACTGTACGTACTATTTGTTCATGTTGAACCAGTTCCGCCCAACAATGAGTAAGTATTGTTCGTACTATTTGTTCATGTTGAACTAGTACTATTTGTTCACTTATACAATTCAACAATAAGTACAATACCTAATTATTATTCTCATATCAGTAATAAACGTAATGACGCTACTCAACAAGCCATTAGTCACCCATGTGGTACATTCTCCTATATATTGCTAGGTAATGTACTTATGGATTAAATTTACTAGGTACTGTACTTATGCTTGAGTAAATGAGTTAAAATTAACAAGTGGACTACTGTACTTATGGGTATATTTTCTGCGAAGCACTGAGTAAGTATTGTACATATCATTTGTTCATGTTGAGTATTGTACAAATACATATTCGCTTTGTGTTCTTTTACAAATACGTGAGTAGTGTACTTTTATCCTTTATATGACTAGATATTGTTCTTATGAACTAAATTGGCTAGGTACTGTACTTATGATTGAGTAACTGAGTTAAAATTAACAAGTGGGGTACCGTACTTATGGATGCAATTTTATAGTTGATGCTTGAGCTGGTGTGCACTGTACTTTTGAGACCATTAACAAGTGGGTACCGTACTTATAGATGTATTTTATAGTTGATTTTTGATCTGATGTGCATCATACTTTTAAGATCATTAACAAGTGGACACTCAACTTATATCTGTATTTTATAAAAAAATATGTCCATATGACAAATGTTGCTATTTGATTCCGTAGGTACTGTGCTTATGCTTTCAGATCGCTTATCCAGTTATGCTTGATTTTGTAATTTGCTAGGTACTGTACTTATGCGTCAGCAACTAAGTTGAAACTAAAAAGTAGTTTGTACGATACTTATTGATTCACTTTATGTACTTTCGCGAGAACGTAGAGGTGTTGAACCTAAGTAATAATAAATTTCATTTTTATAAAAAATTGGACGGCAGACAGCAGTTGGGAGAAGCTTGGGAGTCCTGAACTTCTTTTCGGCTTCCGAGGTACGCAGAAGGTTGGCATTAATTAAAAATGGCTGAATGAAGTCTTTTTACATATTACCAAGGAACTGAGTGGGCAACCGGGTAGGACTGCCGGGCGTCGGGTTCTCATGCCTATAATCCATCGTGATTGTTTTCAAAGTCCTCACTACTATGCTTTAATCCACTCAAAGGCAGGATGTAGATTACGATCAGGGTTTGTGCCTTAGAGAGACCTGGTCTTTGTCGGCTCATGGATGAACCGGGAGGGAAGTTGGTATTCCTTAAGCAGGGAGACAATTGCCCGCTTTGATTTGTCCGGATTCTTATTTAAATGCATAATTGTTCATGATGTTTATGTGTGTGATTTCTTTTATACCTAATGTGTTGTACTCTGTGATTGGAACTCGTGGACGGCTTTGTAAGTGGCAAGTGACGTTAAAAGTTTGCGAAGCTTGGCCCTTGGCAAGTGGTTGGCGGCGTGGTTGGTGGACGGGTCCGAACCTTTGTTACTCTGTTAGGCTGTGGATTGCGTTAAGAGAACAAACTCGTGATGACGAGCTGTAAGAATTAGGCCGGGCAGGGTTTTTCAATCCTCATCCGAGACCTGACCTGGCCCGAAAAGAATTGAGTGTTAAGATCTGAAAATATCCGACCAAATTTTACTTTTTGTCCTGTCTCTGCCCGGCCCAATTTTGGCCCAACTAGAAAAGTTGGACCTAGCCAGACCAACAACATAATCCCCGAATGTAGTTTTTTTGCTAATGGACTAGGCAAACAAGTATGTTTTTAAGACATTTAAGGTAGCAACCAGTATAAACTAACACAACAAACAATTACATAACAATAAGCATGTATTAAATCTCCATAGAGTGCTACAGATTTAGAATCTATATTTCACATCCATTTTGTAAACATCCATTAATAAGCAATACGAATCCATTGCACCACACAATAAGCAACACATCCTCTTTTAATACAAAATAAAGTGCTATAGATTCAGAACAACAATTATTCATCCGAACAATCAAGAACCGTAATTGTTCATCTGCACAATCAAGACGCTAACTTCAGATTCAGGACCAACAAAAAATTATCAATGAGTCTAAACTTTATCTAACTAATGCATTGTTTAAGAAAATACATGTGCTCAACTTCTTCACAGGGAACAACTTCATACACTTGTACTTCAACATATATCGTCTTTAATAGGTAAATAATGATAGACATAAGATAAGCATAGAGTCTTAAATCATATAAATACACATTTAGATAACCTACACTATACCCCCCACACGATCACAATAGGATTATACCAGAAATTCTTTTATCAAGTTATCAACCAAAGTTCTCATATCAAGTTATCAACCAAAGTTATCATATCAAGTCAAGCATCCATGATCCGTCAATCAAGATTTCTAGATTCAAGATCATATGGGAAGTCTCTCAATGTCTCATGTAAGCAAACATTACAAATTGAATTCCGCTTGAGTATTTTCCATGTCATAAATAATGAATTTGTGAGTAAATATAAAAGTTTTGTACGATAGTAACAAAAATAAAATGTAACCATAGTAGCATCACAACAATACAACATATCATCAACTAAATAAACAACAATGCAGTAGCACTTGGGAGCGACCACAATGCTAAAACACCAAAGTGACTCTTTTAACAATGACGTATGTGTGACAAGGGAAATAAGGACAAAAGATGGAAACCAAGGGATGGAAAAGAGGAAGAAGGGGAGGATAAAGGTAAGTGTGAATATGCAACCACATGAGGTGATTGTAGTAGCCTAAATCTATAGTGTTAGCGATGGAGGCAAGTGGAGCGATGGCATCTACTGAAGTTGGCAACAACAACCATCTACGGTGGAAGATAACCAGGACTAGGCAGGGAATCTCATTAGTTGGTTGCTAGGAAAATCTAAGTGGCTGGGTCGAGCTTCTTTCTCCTCACAGGGAGTTGGGGGGTTAATACCTATGTTGGGGCATGTGCACACATTGCAAGGGATGTAAAAAACACCCATTGGGCATAAAAAATTCAAACCAATTTTTGGGTTCACTAGTTCATCAGTTGAATCATTGGGCATAACAAACTGGTTGAATAGAAATCATACTGGTTTGTGAGTTCACTAATTCATCAGTTGAAAAAATAATTTTATCAAAGAGAGTCTATCTTGGAAAACCTGGAAATATTAAGTGGGCTTAGTCCTATTAGGAAGAAATTCAAGAGAGAGAAAAGTCATTTGGTGAAATAAACAAAGAAATAAGAGAATCCTAACACGCGTCAATATATCATCAACTAAACTAATTAAGTATGCTTAAAAAGTTACCTTTTAAATTTACAAGTCCTTCAGTTGACAATTTACTCCAATAAAGCATCAGGTACTACAATAAAAAAAGTTATGTTTACAATTTTCCTAAACATATACTGTCATCAAATGAAGTATAACTAAATGTACCTAGAGCCTCCACATCAAGAGATTCAAGGAAAGTACTGATGGTTTCATACCCACCAACATATACTTTTAAAATAATAATATATCAATTATAAATGAAGAAAAATATATTTATCCATACAATGAGTAATGGAAAACCAACTTTGAAGGCATAATAGTGAGTCAACTATTTTTGGTAGAAGACTACTGTGAAGAGGGTTGATCAATCGAACCCTTATGTTGGATGTCGACTCAAAGTCCATTGTGGACACATTAATTGCAAAAATATCTCCAACTATCTCTCTCAATGTTGGATAACTTCCTTCATGCATTTTCCACCAATGTAAAAGATTGAAGTTTTCATCTATGGATTGCATGTCCTCCTCTAGATAGATATTCAAATCTATTTTGGTGGTAGTTTGTGTCCTTTTTCCTTTTCTTATAAATTCTTTGAATTCATCTATTGATCTTGTTGTTGTATAATAATAGGAGACTATGAGCATACCAACTGACTAGAAGATGTGTCATTAGACATATGTTTTGTTTGGTACTCAAACAAAAAATCAAAGCATGCATTGCAAACTTTGTCTTCCTTAGATTTTGAAGTTTCTTCATCACACAATTTTCCATAGTAAAACTTGACCATCTTCATCTTAAATCTGGGTTCTAAAACTATAGCAAACCCCATCAAAACATGGATATCATCCCAATATTTTATGAAATATTTCATCACAACAACGACCATTTTTTATAACATCACTACCTGATGTACGTCGGCTATTTAAATACAGCTTATGCTGCAAATTTTTCCAAATCCCAAATTTGAAGTTGGATATGACCTTCCAGATAAAGCCCGAGTGGCACTAAGAAAAATGTGAAGTTTATCACATATATCAGAAGTAAAATCCCACTCATCATCTGATTATAATGATCTATAATTTGACTCCTGCTAGATCAATTGAAAAAATACACTCCAATAAGTGGATGCGATTTGGAGCATAACAATTGTAGAGTTCCAATGCAAAGGACAATCAAGA
The DNA here is from genome assembly GCA_963693085.1 of Alisma plantago-aquatica. Taxonomy (NCBI): domain Eukaryota; kingdom Viridiplantae; phylum Streptophyta; class Magnoliopsida; order Alismatales; family Alismataceae; genus Alisma; species Alisma plantago-aquatica. Next base: position 356,753,582 of record OY856413.1, on the reverse strand, counting down.
ACAAGTTTTTTTCTAGTGGAAACTTTCAATAATTTTGTTGTATCTTTGAATTTTTATTTTCTATTTAGTATAGTTTTTCAATAGACTACGCTGTCACAGATCTTTTTTTGTTTCGTCCTCAATTATAGATAGCACATTTTTTGCAATAAGACTGAGAATATGTGTGCAACAATGCATATGCAATGTTTCTCCAAACAACATCAAAAAGTTAAGAGGAAGAATTTCTCTAATTTCTGTAACCATTATCATTTATGGAACAATTATCCACGGTAGTAGTAGATATTTCTTTATCAACATTTCAAATTATCAAACCTTCTAGAAAAGAAAAATCCAAATGCTTCTCTAGTATGTGGACATGGGACATAAACAAATCTCAAGATCAAATGTGCAATGATAACCATATATCCCCTCTTTTTTTGTCAGATGTCCAAATGTCTATAGTTATTGCAACCCTAGAATTATTATTAGTGAACACTCCCATCATCTTTGACTTTCAATCTTATATGCAGATAATATATTGCTATTCATTGTATTTCTAGAAGGAAAATTGAATTGAGGTTGAAGAGTACTGAAAATAATTTTCTAAATGTAGAGTGATCACCATTGATAGATGGTACACTAGCATTACAATCATGTGAGCCAAGTCATTTCTATCCACTTCTTGGCTAAAAGAACCACTTGATATATTTATTCTTCCAACTAGGTCAACTTTGCTTGTCACACTTTGTTCTGTCAAACCTTTCCTAGCATGGCATGAATAGAGGAAATGTCTGAGCAAATGACTAGTTTCGTTTTTGGAACTTCTAGAAAGTGGTTTGCCAAAATGGTTGCATACAACCTTGGTCTCTCCATCTATTTTGGTCTTTTAAATTCACCCATACATTGATTTTAGGATTGTTTTTTTCCTATGAGTGGATCCTCCAACATCACTCTACATCTGAATTTCTACTTCATCATGATCAGTAAACATAGAAGTAGAATCACCAATATTGGGTTCACTATCCATATTCAGAAAACATGAGAATAGATAGAACTCAAAATAAGTTTATGTTAACTATATATTGAACTCTAAAAATCTCCGACACACTATAGGTAAATATTTTTAGGTAGATCCTAACCCATTTTTTAATGTGTGATCAAACTAGTTGATACATACTTATTTTTTAATTCCAACAAAAAATGAGCAAAATTTTCCCCCAGTTCACCAAATAAACTGATGTAGAGTTATAAATAACTCTACATGTGTATCCAGAGAACGAGTAGGGAAATACTACCAAATTGTTTTATTAGAACTAATAAACAAGTATGTACTAGCTACCTAAGTGGGGTCACAACGTTCAAAAATAATCCCAAATTATGGGGATTGTTCATATACAATGCTAATAGTTATATCATGAATAGGTACACTATAGACAAATATTTTTAGGTAGATCATAACTCATTTTTGAGCATGTGGTCAGGTTGGATCGGGTTGGGTACTAGTATTTCTTCCAGCTGGAGTAGGAATCTATACTATATAAGAAATCCCATTTGGGGTTTCCTATGCAATATTCACACTAATTTTTTAAAATTATGAATATTCCCTTGGATCTATGTGAACAAGTTATGATTTTATTTATTTGCAATATTTACAGCCGCTAGTACTGAGGGGTCGGCTGGTGGACTCTCAATTCTTCTTGGGGTCATTTTCCTGTCAGGTCGCCGCTTGGGATTCTCAGGATGAGTTTGGCGGGCTTCCACCACCGCCACAACTGTCAGTTCTTGAAACTCCACCTTTGCGATCGAGAGCCTAAAGTCATTCTTCCACTGCAAGGGGCTCGGACGAGATCGACATCGAAAGCCTAAACTCCCTCCGAGTCTTCCACCGACACATCTACCTCTTCCCAGGACGACACTATTACTATTTTCTTTCGTTCTTGGTTCTCCAGTCGGTGCTAGGGTTTTGGCGAGCAATAGAATTACAGGTCCACAATCTGTTTGGGGCTTTACAAAGAGATGAAATCAAAGGACACGAATCGTTCGTAAGAGGATGCATTTCACAGTGACGGTGGAAATTGGTTTCAAGTTTGGTGGCCACGACCAGGTACGATTTTGTTGTAAAGAGGGTGATATAGTTCAATGTCTTCTCTCTTCTCGTTTGTTCTATGTGCAACTGTGTGTGTCTGTCATTTCGTTCTGTCCCCAATCTTTCTTTCTGTACTTTTCTTATGCCAACATGTTCCGTTGGTATTAGTTAGTGATTCATATGTTTTGTTTGTTAGATCCTTTACTTCATAAATTTCAAAGTGATTACTATCATTCCTTAATATTTTCTTTGTTAGTCTGCTTACAAGAACCATTCGTTAAATTTTATTACTGAATATGGAAAAACTGCGTGTTTCTAAAAAAATCAACTAGGAGAACCCTGCATAAGCCCTCCCGTTTCCGCAGTTCACACCTGTGACTTCCCTCCGTGGTCATTGCGACGCTGCCTGTCACCTACGACTTACCTCTGCTCTGTCCCAGCTTGGTTGCTTCCCCTATTCTTTTGGACGGGAAGCTGCAACCGATCTTTCACCCACAACGTCAATGGCGGATCAAGTCTCGACAACATTACCTTGCACCTCAACGAGCTAGAGAAGCTAGACGAGTGTGTGGAGGAATTAGGACTCTCCTGATTCCTGCCTTGGTCTCTTCTCACATCAGAATATATTCTGCTTCGTGAAATTAGCACACCCCAATTCTCAACTTCAACCGATACTGCTATGTGTTTCACCTGAGTAAAACTCTTTCCTTTTACAACAATCTTGACAAGTGCACGGTGCTTCCAGTGCAAGTGCATATTTTCTACAGTACCATCATATACTTCCAGGTGACATGAATAAACATTCAGTTATTATAAATCAGTAACATCCTAATCAATAAAATTAGATTAGAATTGTGGGGTCTGATCTCCAAACCATGACATAAACACGATTAAAACTTAGCGGAAGTGAATCGGTAATCAGCGGAAGACAAAAATCACGGGAAATTAAAACTTTTCGAGATAAGAACTTGTATCCATAAAAACTCCTTTCATAAAGAGAGGTAATTGTTTACATCTCAGGATAATTACTTCTTGAGTAATTATATACATCAAGATACAAAATCTCAAGATCACATAACACAAGACTCCAAGACCTGAGAGTACAGAGGACACATAGGACTGACTCTAACTACACCACATGGCAGGACAAATCTCCACCTGAGATTACTGCTGCCCCTGGTGCTGCTGCTGCTGAGACTGGTCACCTGTAGGTTGGTTCCTTCGTCTCCGACGTCCACCTAAAAAGTTGAAGCCTACAGGGTGAGACAATTATACATAATTGTCCCAGCGAGAGTTATAACTCTTCGCCAGAAGCTTTATTATAACATCAAAGAATATTTTAAGCAGTAAAGCCTTCAAAGCATTCTATAACAGTTGCAGGTATAACAAGATCTCTACAATTTAGGAGATATGGAGAATATCAACATTATTGCAATGTAACATCAATCAACTAACTTGGAGTCATCTCTAACAAGTTATACTACATGGTTGATTATGTTTTACAAACAACATTATGCCCTGTGGAGATGAGGCTTACCATTCATACTCCAACTGATCGCTGAGAAGCCGCATCAGTATCATACATAGGTCATTAAGAGAGCCGGATTCTCATGACCTTCACCTTCCTCAGTCAGTAAGAGGATCACTTGTAGGACATCTTGTGTCTCTACTACTATAGCTCACCAGGGTAAACTGGTCCTTCGCTATTCTAGAGTCACAGTGGCGTTCTGTACTCTCTTCGTCATCAGGAGGTTTCATATTTACCTACCACTGATACAGATATCTGTGCTTTCTTCGTCATCAGGAGGTTTCATGTTTACCTACCACTGATACGGTATGGAACTATAGTGAAGGATGGATGGATTCCACATCTACATCACTTTCCTACACTAGGATGTAAGGTTCTACACATCCATGTACCCCACATACTCAAAAGTATGTGCTCCAGGAGTTCCCTGAGGAAAACCTGTTTCACCATCATTTAATTTCTGACAATGATGGATCTATGATCAGGGCTCTACATTATACTTGATTAGTTAGGTACATTCAGTATTCTTTAACAGCATACATTGTTCTGCAAACAATAACAATAGCATAACAGCTATAAAAGAAGAATACTAAATGTAACAGGCCTAACTCATATCAATCATCATTTCTCATTATCCTCATCACAAGTCATCTCTAAGGCATGACCTTGATGGTATTCATGGCTCTCATAGCCCATTATCAGCATAGGATGCCACTGACAAGGCATCAGATTACTTTACTTATTCATAAGGTTAACAGCATGCCTTTAATGAATATAACATCAACATCCATACCTGGATATGATTACCTTCATATCAGAACCTGCATGGTTAATACATCTGATAAAGGTAATGCAACAATGAGGAATGTACTTCCTACTCTTGTCATAAGAGTTAAATCTTTAATTTAAATCAAATAGAGTTTATTGCTCAAAAGCATGCCATTACCCTTGAATTAGGGTTTACTATTCACATCAAGGTGAATTAAACTCATAACATCATCATGTATGAGTAACATCTTCATTGATGCTCTTAGATTAGTTAAGAGTTCATCATTTATTATAATTAGGGTTTCTATGACCTCACCCAGGTGGATCATACCCTAATTATGCTCATTTCTGTGTATTGGGGATGCTTCAATTGAGTTTCCATTTAAAAAGGGTACTTTCTCTTTCTAGAAGTACTTTCTCTCTCTAGAAGTACTTTCTCTCTCATCATAAGGTTAGGTGATGTCAACATCACTCTAAAAAAGGTTGGGTTGAGTCATCATAGGCTAACATAGCCAAAAACATCACCATTATGTGATTAGAGATACTTTCTCTCTCTAGGGTACTTTCTCTCTCTAGAGTACTCTCTCTTTCATCATACTAATGGTTGATGATAACATTAGACTATATCAAGTTGGATAGAGTCATTATGACTAAAAACATCATCCTCATGTAATTAGAGTTTGAATTGAGCAAGGTATAACTCAATTGACCCTTCAGGGGTATTTTGGTAATTCACCCCATTGATCATCATTATGGTCAAATCTTTAGTCAAATAACCCCTTAATATCCTAGGTTGTCATTAGGGTTTGATTTGAGCAACATTGAACCATTTACATCATCAAATGATTGAATGTGGTCAACCTTGAATCACATTGATTGATTTCAATCATTAATCATCAATTGGATTGAGATTGGTTGAAAGTGTTGACCGTTTGCCCACTTTGACCCTCCAAGACCGCGAGCCTCTTTCTAACTCCAAGACCGCGAGCCTCTTTAAGGGTTCAAGACCGTGAAGCCTCCCATTGGTTCAAGTTAATGTTGAGACCGCGAAGACCAATTTGAGTTGAGACCGCGAGGGTCATGAAGACCGTTTGCCCTTCTTTGACCTCAGGACCGCGAGGCCCTTCGTGGTCTTGAGACCACGAGCCTCCTCTCGGTCTTGAGACCGTGAGCCCCCTCACGGTCTTGAGACCGTGAGCCCTCTCACGGTCTTGAGACCGCGAGGCTCTCATGGTCTCAGCCGCTTGGTCCTTCAACAAGGCTCAAAGATGCAACCGATAATGTCAACCCATGTTGAAGCCCTCAAATGGTCAAAGATATGTTGACCACTTATGGATTTAGTCAACTAAGATTATGATTTATCACTTGGTCATTCAATTGACCCATAATGGTTAACCAATTATGGTTGAAATCGATTCAATTAGGGTCTATCAATGTTCACCCATCAACACTCAACAGTGTGCATCAACACAAGGTTGAACCCTTCAATTGAGCTCCAATTGGGCCCAAACTTGGCCCAAACGGTCTTGAGGTCATGTGGGTGGACCCCACATGGTATTGAGACCGTTTTCCCAAGATGTCATCAAAGTCTAAGGTGATTTGATAGGGGTTGAACCATGATTGGACCACAAAACAGAATTTTGATTAAATTGATAACTTATTTGCAATTGGGTCCTCAATTGGTCAAATTACTCAACCCTAGACCTTCAAACGGTCTTGGGTGATTGTCCTCTCGGTCTTGAGACCGTTTGGATGAGTTCCAAACGGTCTTGAGACCGTTTGCCCATCCAATTTTGGATTCTAGTGCATATTCATCAAGGTCTGACCCATTGAGTTGATGATCATGTCAATATTTAATTGCAATGTAATTTGGTGTAATTGTACCTTCAATTGGTCAACTATCCTTGAACCCAGACCTCCAAACGGTCTTGGTTGATTGCCCTCGCGGTCTTGAGACCGTTTGGGGGACCCCTAAACGGTCTTGAGACCATTTAGGTCCATCAACCCTAAAAACCCTAATTAGGTCACCATAATTTCAGTACTGATTTCATCTAGGGTTAGCCCTAGTATTCACCCTTCAACTCTTAGCCCGTTTGGAATTAGACCATAAAACTTGGTGAGTTGTTAATTAACATAATTTTGAACAGTAATCTCATACGGTAAACGCTTAGTCAACGACCTTACACGGTCTTGAGACCGTTTGCCCAAAAAGGCAATTTCAGATCGTTTAAAAATCAGCAATTAATTCATTTACAGTTGTGACTTAAAAAGGTCATATCTCCCGATTCCTTTGGAGTTAGTCTCCCAAATTTTGAGGGTAATTATCCTATATAATTAGAAACAGATTTCTTATACGGTCTACTCTCGGTCAACGGGGCCAAACGGTCTTGAGACCGTTTGCCCTGTCGCGGTCTCGAGACCGTTTGCTCACCTCGCGGTCTTGAGTCCGAGAGAGCAAACTGTTAGGACCGTTTAAGGAAAAGAAAAGCGGTGGGTTTTTCTTGGAAATCACGCCTTCATCTCCTAGCTCAAGAACAGTACGAATATCCCATGGGTTTGCTTGCAAAATAGTAGGGGAAAGTAGGGAAATACTAAGAGCTATCATCAAAACGCATATAAAGATGCACATAGTAAAGCATGGGTTTAGAGTTATAAAACCCGCCTAAAGCTTGCTTCTTGAGCTCCAAGCTTTCAAGCTCCAAGCTCTAATGGCGTCCTTGAGTTCTTACAGGTTGTCCAAGGTGAAAACTCCAAGGACGGATGAAAAGAGACGGCTAGAAAGGTAGGGTTTCAAGAGTTAGCCATGAAGATGACCTTGAATTCGAGTTCTAACCATGGAATTAGGCAAGAAGAGGGGTTTAGACCTACCTTGCACCCTTTGGTCGTCCTCCTTAGCTCCAAGGCATTCCTTGATCGTCTTTGGTGAAATGAAACAGTAAAGGAACGAAGGGTGAGTTTCCTTGCAACTAAGGGAAGGAGAGCTTATATACATGGGGTAGGATTTTCAACATTAGTTCATAAGTTGTCCATAATTCCAACTAGGTCCCTCCTTCTTCACTTGATCGTCCCTTCCTCTTTATTCTAAGGACAAACCTTCTCTTAAGGTCTTAGGAAAAGAAGGTAAAGGAGAGCAAGCTAATACTGAGGTACATACATAAAGAAATATTGCACATATACCTGATTATTCAATCACAAGGCATATCTCATAACTTGATAATTCAATTGAGGTGACTCCCTCATCATTTCTTCTCTAAATGATGGCAAGAGTCTAAAAAGATACTTTAGATGACATTCTTTACAAATTGCATCCCTTTATTTGGGTAAATTGCATTTTACCCCAAATTAGGGTTTCAAGCCCTGGGATTTGCTTCCACAGCTGCACCTTGGTGCTCTAGCTTGGGAAATCCCTCAAACTTTGCCAAAGAGATTCTCATGATGTCTCAACATCAGAGGAACATCTCATCATGTGCAAATTGCAAGCTAACCCTTTCAACTGGGTAAATTGCACATAGGTCCATGTATATCAAAACAATGCTACAACTTTAAATAAAAAGGAGCAAATACTGAAATATATGTTTCTGAAAAACTTAATTACATGCTCAGAGTTAATCACAAAGATTTAATCACATATTTAGGCAAAACACCTAGGGTTAACTCATAACCCAGGTCAGGGATGTTACAAATTATCCACCCCTTACAAGGATTTCGTCCCCGAAATCGATAAAACATACTAAGAGAAAAGGGCAGGATACTTCCTTCTCATCTCATCCTCTAACTCCCAAGTGGCTTCTTCAATACCACGATGGTTCCAGAGGACTTTCACAAGACTTATATCTTTCTTCTTTAGCTTTTTAATTCCTTTATCAAGGATTGACACTGGTCCCTCCTCATAAGATATGTCATCATTCAATTCTACCTCCATAGGTTGTAGAACTGACTCGGTGTCTGGGTGACATTTCTTCAACATAGAAATGTGAAACACAGGATGTAACTTCTGTAATTCTGGGGGAAGCTCTAGTTTATATGCTACCTTTCCAATCCGTTCAATGATTGGATAAGGCCCCATATATCTATGAGCTAACTTCCCTTTCCTTCCAAAACGAAGGACCCCTTTCCAAGGTGAGACCTTAAGATACACTTTCTCTCCAACCTGGAACTCTAAGGGTCTACGACGTTTGTCAGCATAAGATTTCTGCCTATCCTGAGTAGTCTTAATCTTATGTTGTATAACTTTAATCTTTTCTGTGGTTTGCTGCACCAGGTCAGGACCTAACAACTGGTGCTCACCAGTCTCAAACCAACACAAGGGTGATCTACAACGTCTACCATATAAGGCTTCATAAGGTGCCATATCAATACTATGCTGATAGCTATTGTTATAGGCAAACTCTATCAAGCTTAGGTGTAGATCCCAACTTCTGGTGAACTGGAGAACACATGCTCGCAACAGGTCTTCTAAGGTTTGTATGGTCCTTTCTGACTGTCCATCAGTCTGTGGATGAAAGGCCGTACTAAACCTTAGCCTGGTGCCTAAGGCTCTGTGCAACTGTTCCCAAAAACGACTTGTAAACTGAGGACCTCTGTCAGAAACTATTGTGACAGGAACTCCGTGCAAACGCACTATCTCTTGAACATACAACTCTGATAACCTTTCAGTAGAATAGGTTGTTTTGACAGGTAAGAAATGTGTTGTCTTAGTCAACCTATCAATAATTACCCAAATGGAATCATGTCCTTTGCTTGTCTTGGGTAGGCCAACAACAAAGTCCATGGTCACATGGTCCCACTTCCACTGTGATATGGGTAAAGGTTGCATTGTTCCTGCAGGCTTCTGGTGTTCAGCTTTAACTTGCTGACACACAGGGCACCTCAGAACAAACTCTGCAACGTCCTTCTTCATTCCAGGCCACCAATACAGATCTCTCAAATTCCGATACATCTTGGTGCTCCCTGGATGCATAGCATACATGGAAGAATGGGCTTCTTCCAGGACTAACTTCCTCAAGTTGTCCACATCCGGCACTATCATTCTTCCATTATAACAAGCTACTTGATCTTTTGAGTCATGAAAACCATCTTGCTTCTCATTTCCATACTCAGATCTTATATGTTGAACTGCAGCATCATCTAGCTGTGCTTCTTTAATCTGCTCTCTTAGGGTAGGTTTAATATGCATCTCAGCTAACAAACCGGCTAGCAATGACACCTTCAAATGTACGTTGTCTTGCTTTAAAGAGATAAGCATATCTCTTCTAGAGCATACTAAAGAGTTTAGTTGTGCTCCATTCATGGTTGATGTTGCTGATTTCCTACTCAAGGCATCTACAACAACATTGGCCTTGCCTGGATGGTAATCAATTGTACAATCATAGTCCTTGATTAACTCCATCCAACGACGTTGCCTCATGTTGAGCTCATGCTGAGAGAAGATATATTTAAGGTTTTTGTGGTCTGTGAAAATCTGGAATGTTTCTCCGTAGAGATAATGCCTCCAGATCTTCAAGGCATGAACCACAACAGCTAACTCTAGATCGTGTGTCGGATAATTCTCCTCGTGTTTCTTAAGCTGTCGGGAAGCAAAAGAAATCACTTGTTTATCCTGCATCAACACACATCCTAGTCCATTTTTGGAAGCATCACAGAAAACTATATACCCTTTTCCTTGTTCAGGTAGCACTAGCACAGGTGCACTTGTCAACCTCTCCTTCAGCAGCTGGAAAGATTGTTGACACTTATCACTCCAAGAAAAAGGAACATCTTTCCGGGTTAACTTGGTCAAAGGTAAAGCTATAGAACTAAAGTTCTTAATGAACCTTCGATAATAGCCAGCTAACCCCAAGAAACTTCGGATCTCCGTCGGTGTTTTCGGTTGTTCCCATTGTAGAACGGATTCTACCTTTGTAGGGTCAACACGAATTCCCGAGGCGGATATTACATGTCCAAGAAAAGATACCTCCGACAGCCAGAACTCACACTTGCTAAACTTGGCATACAACTTATGTTCTCTTAGCAAGGTCAAAACTTGGCGAAGATGTTGCTCATGCTGCTGGGCATCCTTACTATAAATCAGTATGTCATCTATGAAGACGACAACACACTGATCAAGGAAAGGTCGAAAAACTCTATTCATGAGTTCCATGAATGCAGCTGGTGCATTGGTTAGTCCAAACGACATAACCGTGAACTCATAGTGACCATATCTTGTCCTAAAGGTAGATTTGGATATGTCACTATCCTTAATACAGAGTTGATGATATCCATACCTCAAGTCTATCTTTGAAAAGACTGTTGCACCACGCAACTGGTCAAAGAAATCATCAATCCTCGGCAGAGGATAATTATTCTTTATTGTTACTTTATTGAGTTGTATATAGTCGATGCACAACCGCATTGACCCATCTTTCTTTTTAACAAACAAGACCAGAGCACCCCAAGGTGAAGTACTCGGTCGGATAAAACCTCTCTCAAGTAGTTCTTGAAGCTGTTTCTTGAGTTCTTCCATCTCGGCAGGCGCCATCCTATACGGAGTTTGAGCTATGGGTTTCGTATCTGGGATCAGATTAATTTCAAAATCAATCTCCCGAGGTGGTGGTATACCAGGAAGTTCTTCAGGAAACACATCCTCGAATTCCCTGACTATGGGAACTTCAGCAGGATTGGTCCTTCCCTTGGTAACATCTACCACATGGGCTAAGAATGCATAACATCCTTGCCTCAACAGCTTATCAGCAACCATAGCTGATACAAGACAGGTGGGCAGAATCTTTCTTTCACCTTGAAAGATCCATGTGTTGCTTTCATCAGCAAACACAGCCAACTTGGACTCACAATCCAAGACAACTCTATACCTTTCTAAGGTATCCATCCCGAGGATCCTGCATATCAAGTGGTATAAGATCCACTTGAATGCGATGGTCAGAAAAGAAAAGGATGCAGGGAGAACATACCTCCTGCAAAACGGCAGACCCTCTTAATGGAGTTTCTAACAACAAACTATCTGCTCTATGACTAACAGTCACATTGCAGTTACGAATCACTTCACGAGCGATGAAAGAGTGTGTGGCACCCGGATCAATCAGAACGGATACAACACAGGATATAGACATATCAGAATATAAAAGTTTCATCTGACCTGCCACTACCCGTGGATTGACCACTACCTCAGGTGGGTTCATAGCATAGAACCTCGCAGTCGCCTGGTGTTGAGGTGGTGCTGATGATCCAGCTTGAGACGCTTGTCCACATCCTCGAGCTGCTCCTTGATGTTGTCTATTCTGAGATCCCTGTTGATTCTGTCTCGGGGTTTGTTGTGTCACACCGACAGGCCTAGAACGGCAATCCTTCATCAAGTGTCCCACCTTACCACAGTTGTAGCAACTCTTCTCCTGTTGCTGTGGTCTGGGTGGTCCAGTAACTGACACTGATGCAGAACTGTGCGTCCCTTGAAGTGGTTGACTCCGCCCTCTACCTCTGCTTGGTGTCCATTGAGTTTGAAAACTCGATCTGGGTGGTGGAGGGTTAGGTGCAGAGAATCTAGGTTTCTTGGAATCCCTAGATGAAAAACCCTGGAACTGTGGATATCTTTTATGGGTTTGTCTTTTCTCAACCACAGATCTCTCTATCCTTCGGACTAACTCAACGAAGGTAGAGAATCTCTCTCTGTTTTCTAAGGCAGACACAGGGGTTGACATATCAGAATTCAAACCCTTCTCGAATCTTCTGATTCTTTCCTCATCCGTAGCAGCCATGTGCGGACAGAACCACAAAAACTCCATAAACTTAGCTTCATACTCACTAATGTTCATCATACCCTGCCTTAGTTTCTCAAACTGAGAGATCTTCTCATCTAGGAAGGTCTTTGGAAAATATCTATTGATAAATTCCCGACGAAACTCTTCCCATGAGAACTCTACTCCAGGTCTCTTCTGCTCTTCCATGTTCCACCAGTGACCAGCACTGCCTTTGAGAAGATAGACAGCATGTCTAACCTTCTCAGCTTCCGGAATCATAAGAATCCTGAAAGCCTTCTCCAACTCTGTCAACCATAAGTCAGCATCTGTAGGGTCGGCAGTTCCGAAGTACTCGGTAGCTCCGACACGACGAAGTCGTTCGAATGTCTTACCAATACCTTGTGCTTCACGCTGGACAGGTGACGTAGGTGTAGGAATGGGCATCCTATCGGTTATATGTGTCATGGCAGTCATGAACTTCCCGAACATCGTCTGTACAGCTGGATCACTCATGTCAGCTGGGTCGAACTGGGGTGGCTCTCTTGGCGACTCAGGTGCAGGTTGTTCTATTCTCGAAACTCTTGCACCGCCTCGAGGTGCACTAGCACTACTCTCTGCCACGTGCTCATCACGATGTTCTGACATTATTATGTATCTTCTTCTCCTAAGGAGCAGAAGATTCTATTAGATGAAGAAGGAGTACTAAAGGTAGACTCGACATCCTAAGTCCTATGCCTCTGTAGACTCAACTGAACCTGGAGCTCTGATACCACTACTTGTGGGGTCTGCTCTCCAAACCATGACATAAACACGATTAAAACTTAGCGGAAGCGAATCGGTAATCAGCGGAAGACAAAAATCACGGGAAATTAAAACTTTTCGAGATAAGAACTTGTATCCATAAAAACTCCTTTCATAAAGAGAGGTAATTGTTTACATCTCAGGATAATTACTTCTTGAGTAATTATATACATCAAGATACAAAATCTCAAGATCACATAACACAAGACTCCAAGACATGAGAGTACAGAGGACACATAGGACTGACTCTAACTACACCACATGGCAGGACAAATCTCCACCTGAGATTACTGCTGCCCCTGGTGCTGCTGCTGCTGAGACTGGTCACCTGTAGGTTGGTTCCTTCGTCTCCGACGTCCACCTAAAAAGTTGAAGCCTACGGGGTGAGACAATTATACATAATTGTCCCAGCGAGAGTTATAACTCTTCGCCAGAAGCTTTATTATAACATCAAAGAATATTTTAAGCAGTAAAGCCTTCAAAGCATTCTATAACAGTTGCAGGTATAACAAGATCTCTACAATTTAGGAGATATGGAGAATATCAACATTATTGCAATGTAACATCAATCAACTAACTTGGAGTCATCTCTAACAAGTTATACTACATGGTTGATTATGTTTTACAAACAACATTATGCCCTGTGGAGATGAGGCTTACCACTCATACTCCAACTGATCGCTGAGAAGCCGCATCAGTATCATACATAGGTCATTAAGAGAGCCGGATTCTCATGACCTTCACCTTCCTCAGTCAGTAAGAGGATCACTTGTAGGACATCTCGTGTCTCTACTACTATAGCTCACCAGGGTAAACTGGTCCTTCGCTATTCTAGAGTCACAGTGGCATTCTGTACTCTCTTCGTCATCAGGAGGTTTCATATTTACCTACCACTGATACGGATATCTGTGCTTTCTTCGTCATCAGGAGGTTTCATGTTTACCTACCACTGATACGGTATGGAACTATAGTGAAGGATGGATGGATTCCACATCAAAATCACTTTCCTACACTAGGATGTAAGGTTCTACACATCCATGTACCCCACATACTCAAAAGTATGTGCTCCAGGAGTTCCCTGAGGAAAACCTGTTTCACCATCATTTAATTTCTGACAATGATGGATCTATGATCAGGGCTCTACATTATACTTGATTAGTTAGGTACATTCAGTATTCTTTAACAGCATACATTGTTCTGCAAACAATAACAATAGCATAACAGCTATAAAAGAAGAATACTAAATGTAACAGGCCTAACTCATATCAATCATCATTTCTCATTATCCTCATCACAAGTCATCTCTAAGGCATGACCTTGATGGTATTCATGGCTCTCATAGCCCATTATCAGCATAGGATGCCACTGGCAAGGCATCAGATTACTTTACTTATTCATAAGGTTAACAGCATGCCTTTAATGAATATAACATCAACATCCATACCTGGATATGATTACCTTCATATCAGAACCTGCATGGTTAATACATCTGATAAAGGTAATGCAACAATGAGGAATGTACTTCCTACTCTTGTCATAAGAGTTAAATCTTTAATTTAAATCAAATAGAGTTTATTGCTCAAAAGCATGCCATTACCCTTGAATTAGGGTTTACTATTCACATCAAGGTGAATTAAACTCATAACATCATCATGTATGAGTAACATCTTCATTGATGCTCTTAGATTAGTTAAGAGTTCATCATTTATTATAATTAGGGTTTCTATGACCTCACCCAGGTGGATCATACCCTAATTATGCTCATTTCTGTGTATTGGGGATGCTTCAATTGAGTTTCCATTTAAAAAGGGTACTTTCTCTTTCTAGAAGTACTTTCTCTCTCTAGAAGTACTTTCTCTCTCATCATAAGGTTAGGTGATGTCAACATCACTCTAAAACAGGTTGGGTTGAGTCATCATAGGCTAACATAGCCAAAAACATCACCATTATGTGATTAGAGATACTTTCTCTCTCTAGGGTACTTTCTCTCTCTAGAGTACTCTCTCTTTCATCATACTAATGGTTGATGATAACATTAGACTATATCAAGTTGGATAGAGTCATTATGACTAAAAACATCATCCTCATGTAATTAGAGTTTGAATTGAGCAAGGTATAACTCAATTGACCCTTCAGGGGTATTTTGGTAATTCACCCCATTGATCATCATTATGGTCAAAGCTTTAGTCAAATAACCCCTTAATATCCTAGGTTGTCATTAGGGTTTGATTTGAGCAACATTGAACCATTTACATCATCAAATGATTGAATGTGGTCAACCTTGAATCACATTGATTGATTTCAATCATTAATCATCAATTGGATTGAGATTGGTTGAAAGTGTTGACCGTTTGCCCACTTTGACCCTCCAAGACCGCGAGCCTCTTTCTAACTCCAAGACCGCGAGCCTCTTTAAGGGTTCAAGACCGCGAAGCCTCCCATTGGTTCAAGTTAATGTTGAGACCGCGAAGACCAATTTGAGTTGAGACCGCGAGGGTCATGAAGACCGTTTGCCCTTCTTTGACCTCAGGACCGCGAGGCCCTTCGCGGTCTTGAGACCGCGAGCCTCCTCTCGGTCTTGAGACCGTGAGCCCCCTCATGGTCTTGAGACCGTGAGCTCTCTCACGGTCTTGAGACCGCGAGGCTCTCATGGTCTCAGCCGCTTGGTCCTTCAACAAGGCTCAAAGATGCAACCGATAATGTCAACCCATGTTGAAGCCCTCAAATGGTCAAAGCTATGTTGACCACTTATGGATTTAGTCAATTAAGATTATGCTTGATCACTTGGTCATTCAATTGACCCATAATGGTTAACCAATTATGGTTGAAATCGATTCAATTAGGGTCTATCAATGTTCACCCATCAACACTCAACAGTGTGCATCAACACAAGGTTGAACCCTTCAATTGAGCTCCAATTGGGCCCAAACTTGTCCCAAACGGTCTTGAGGTCATGTGGGTGGACCCCACATGGTATTGAGACCGTTTTACCAAGATTTCATCAAAGTCTAAGGTGATTTGATAGGGGTTGAACCATGATTGGACCACAAAACAGAATTTTGATTAAATTGATAACTTATTTGCAATTGGGTCCTCAATTGGTCAAATTACTCAACCCTAGACCTTCAAACGGTCTTGGGTGATTTTCCTCTCGGTCTTGAGACCGTTTGGATGAGTTCCAAACGGTCTTGAGACCGTTTGCCCATCCAATTTTGGATTCTAGTGCAGATTCATCAAGGTCTGACCCATTGAGTTGATGATCATGTCAATATTTAATTGCAATGTAATTTGGTGTAGTTGTACCTTCAATTGGTCAACTATCCTTGACCCCAGACCTCCAAACGGTCTTTGTTGATTGCCCTCACGGTCTTGAGACCGTTTGGGGGACCCCTAAACGGTCTTGAGACCGTTTAGGTCCATCAACCCTAAAAACCCTAATTAGGTCACCATAATTTCAGTACTGATTTCATCTAGGGTTAGCCCTAGTATTCACCCTTCAACTCTTAGCCCGTTTGGAATTAGACCATCAAACTTGGTGAGTTGTTAATTAACATAATGTTTAACAGTAATCTCATACGGTCAACGCTTAGTCAACGACCTTACACGGTCTTGAGACCGTTTGCCCAAAAAGGCAATTTAAGATCGTTTAAAAATCAGCAACTAATTCATTTAAAGTTGTGACTTAAAAAGGTCATATCTCCAGATTCCTTTGGAGTTAGTCTCCCAAATTTTGAGGGTAATTATACTATATAATTAAGAACAGATTTATTATACGGTCTGCGCTCGGTCAATGGGGCCAAATGGTCTTGAGACCGTTTTCCCTGTTGCGGTCTCGAGACCGTTTGCTCACCTCGCGGTCTTGAGTCCGAGAGAGCAAACTGTTAGGACCGTTTAAGGAAAAGAAAAGCGGTGGGTGTTTCTTGGAAATCACGCCTTCATCTCCTAGCTCAAGAACAGTATGAATATCCCATGGGTTTTCTTGCAAAATAGCAGGGGAAAGTAGGGAAATACTAAGAGCTATCATCAAAACGCATATAAAGATGCACATAGTAAAGCATGGGTTTAGAGTTATAAAACCCACCTAAAGCTTGCTTCTTGAGCTCCAAGCTTTCAAGCTCCAAGATCTAATGGCGTCCTTGAGTTCTTACAGGTTGGCCAAGGTGAAAACTCCAAGGAAGGATGAAAAGAGACGGCTAGAAAGGTAGGGTTTCAAGAGTTAGCCATGAAGATGACCTTGAATTCGAGTTCTAACCATGGAATTAGGCAAGAAGAGGGGTTTAGACCTACCTTGGACCCTTTGGTCATCCTCCTTAGCTCCAAGGAATTCCTTGATCGTCTTTGGTGAAATGAAACAGTAAAGGAACGAAGGGCGAGTTTCCTTGCAACTAAGGGAAGGAGAGCTTATATACATGGGGTAGGATTTTCAACATTAGTTCATAAGTTGTCCATAATTCCAACTAGGTCCCTCCTTCTTCACTTGATCGTCCCTTCCTCTTTATTCTAAGGACAAACCTTCTCTTAAGGTCTTAGGAAAAGAAGGTAAAGGAGAGCAAGCTAATACTGAGGTACATACATAAAGAAATATTGCACATATACCTGATTATTCATTCACAAGGCATATCTCATAACTTGATAATTCAATTGAGGTGACTCCCTCATCATTTCTTCTCTAAATGATGGCAAGAGTCTAAAAAGATACTTTAGATGACATTATTTACAAATTGCATCCCTTTATTTGGGTAAATTGCATTTTACCCCAAATTAGGGTTTCAAGCCCTGGGATTTGCTTCCACAGCTGCACCTTGGTGCTCTAGCTTGGGAAATCCCTCAAACTTTGCCAAAGAGATTCTCATGATGTCTCAACATCAGAGGAACATCTCATCATGTGCAAATTGCAAGCTAACCCTTTCAACTGGGTAAATTACACATAGGTCCCTGTATATCAAAACAATGCTACAACTTTAAATAAAAAGGAGCAAATACTGAAATATATGTTTCTGAAAAACTTAATTACATGCTCAGAGTTAATCACAAAGATTTAATCACATATTTAGGCAAAACACCTAGGGTTAACTCATAACCCAGGTCAGGGATGTTACAAGAATTGTTACTATGGTGACATTATTTGGCATGTGATGTGATGGCACTTAGCAAGAGATAAAAATGCTTTCATTAACAAAAACCGCTCCTCATCAGTTACTGTTTTAATATCACTTGGAAGGTCTTCACGCTCTAAAAATTCCTAAACTTTTGTCAAAGCCTTCTCTGCCTTTTTGACTCTCTTCAATCAATTTGAAGGAAGAGTAACATACCCAACAGAGACCAGATGATTACGTCCCCTCTTCCCAATCCAGCTCTTGCCGTTCTCATAAGAAAGTGCTAAAATTTGTTGCAATTCTACACTCACCTGTTAGCAGCAATTTACACACCAATATGATCATCATTATCACATTCTACTTAAAACATCTTTTGCCGCTTTTTCAAAGGCTGTTCGACTTATTCCTGTCATCTACTATCAATTTCTCAATAAAAAATAAGATAGTGTCTACTCTTGGTTTGCGATTCCACTTCTTACTCAAAAATCTAGCACCCTTACATCATATTTGTCTAGCCACATATCTAAGATTGCACATATTGCATCAGAACAATAAATATTATATGAGGACATAAGAACAAAAAATGTCGAATTGCATAAATCCATTACCACAACCATTAATGTTGTGCATGTCATCACTGTTTCTCCATTCCCATTATCACTTCACCGGACAACATGATAGATTTTCTTACATACCGTCTTGCCATTTGTTTAAAGATTGCCTATTTTTCTTCCTTAGTTGCTGTGAAAAATATGGCAGAGGGTCTCATTTCACGAAGCAGTCATTCCTACACTAAAGGGGAATTTGATGTATGTACTCATCTTGATATTATTTAGTCATTTACTCATTTATGTATATATTCATCTATTGAATTTATTTTTTTTATTGTTTTTTTATTTACTTATCTACTCATTTGAATATATTTATGTACTGCTTCTGAAATTATATAATTCATTTATCAACTGATTCACATTTATTTATCCAATTAACTGTATTTATGTACTATTTTTTATTTATTTTTCAACTGATTTACATTTATTTATGTAGTGATTTTGATATTATTTAACTTTCTACTGATTTATTTTTACTTATGAACTACTTTAACTTTCTTTATGAACTGAGTTGTATTTATTGTATCTCTTCATGGACTATTTGTATATATTTATATTCTATTTTTTATTTAGTTATCAACTGATTTATGTTTATTTATGTAGTGATTTTGATATTAATTAATATTCTATTGATTGCTTTTTACTTATCAACTATTTTAACATTCTTTATGTACTGATTTGTATTTATTGTATCTCTTCATCTACTATTTGTATTCATTTATAAACTGATTCATCTACAAAATTTATTTATTTACTATTTTTTTATTTCATCTGCTAATCTATTATTTTTATTTAGTTATCTACTTATTGGTGTTTGTTTATGTACTAATTTTCATATTATTCAACCATGTACTGATTTAACTTTATTTATGAACTGAATTAACTATGTGTATATATTTGTGTACTGATTTAGGAATTATTTAATAATCTACTGATTTATATTATTTTCTTTCTTTATAAATTTGGTTGTATGTATTGTATTTCTTCATCTACTATATGTATTTATTTACGTATGGATTTAAGTATTACTTAATTAATCATATACTGATTTATATTGATTCATCTAATAATTTTATTTAGTTATCTATTGAATGGTGTTTGTTTATGTATTGATTTTGATATTATTTAATCATGTACTGATTTAACTTTATTTATAAACTAAATTAACTTTATTCATCAACTGATTTGTATGTATTGTATTTATTCATCTACTCTTTGTATTTATTTGTATACTGATTTCGGAATAAATTAATCATCCAATGTTTTATATTAATTTCTAAACTAATTTGTATTTATTTGCGTACTTACTTGTATTTATGTATCTACTGAATTTATCCGTTTCCTGTTTCTTATTTAGTTATCTATTTATTTGAATTCATTTATATAATTGTTTTTACAATTATATATAATCATCTACTAATGTAACTTTCTTTCTCAACTGAGTTGTATTTATTTATCCACTTAATTGTACTTATTCATATACTTTTTGGTATTTATTTATCTACTATTTTTTATTTAGTCAATCACTTATTTGTGTTTATTTATGTATTCATTCAGATATTATTTACTAATCTTGTGAATTGATTTTATTTATCAACTAATTTAGGTTTATTTGTCAAATGGTTTCTATTTACTGTATTTATTCATCTACTATTTGTATTCATTTATTTAATCATCTACTTATTTGTATAAATTTATCATCTGACTTGTATTTATTCATGCGTTTAATTTGTATTTACTTATCCGCTGTGTGTACTATTTTTTATTTAGTTATCTACTCATTTTAATTAATTTATGTGTTACTATTCAAGAGTCTTTTTATTTTATAATTAAATACAAAGTGTTATTTTTTTTGACTTCTATATATTTATATATTAAACCCTTCAGAACATAACTGGTTTGACTTTTGGTGTTTCTACCTTGCGTCATTCATGGTTGGTATTGTTATGAAAAGATGGCTGACACTTTACATTTATACATACATGCATATCTACCTACAAATATACAATTTGTACACATGTTATTACGAATTTTTGTCTGCTCTAGCATGTTTTTTATATTTGTATCTTCAGATTTTAAGATCAACATTTTTTTGTACTAGGTTACAGAAGTAATTTCTAATATGGAAAGCTCATCTTACCAAGGTTTGTGCTCTTTTAGTTGTTTTTTTTAATGTTATATTTATGCTTCAATTTTGTGTTTTCATATGAATTTTATTTATAGATTTGTTTGTATTTACATATACTGTCCTACACTCGACTATAAACAATTACATAAAAATTATGTTGCTTATAGGTAATTATCATCATGAAAGAACTAAGAAACGTATGCAGCACTAGTTAGCATATGCTAGAGTTCAACGCAAAGATCTGAGTAATTTACCAACAAAATATATATATATAAATATAAAAATTATAACATAACTTTAAAAAAAATGTTACACATGCAGAGTTTCAGGAGCGACACCATTTAGGATTTCCATCATGTATTTGTATACATTGTGGTGCATACATGTGGTTTGAGGAGAGAGTCATACACAAAGGTGATCAAATTCCTCATTTTCATTCATGTTGCTGGGATGGAAAATTTAAGTTGCCGATTTTACAATCTATTCCCTATTATCTTGATGATTTACTGAAGAATGTTTCTAAGGAAGCAAAACATTTCAGCAAACATATTCAGCAATACAACAATACTTTTGCATTCACATCCATGGGTGCATTACAAGACACATCAATCATTGATGGAAGAAGCCCTTACAATTTCCATATACATGGACAACTTTACCACCGTATTTATTCACATAATCAAATGTAGAACAACTAGAATGTCTGAACTAAATCAAATGATATCTATATTAAACCAAACCTAATTAAAACAGACCTGAAGGACAAAAAAAAGTAAGCGTTCTCCTAGATAGCAACTGTACTTCTACATATGTGTAGTGTACTTCATCCCCACCTATGATACATTTTGCACTTCTTAAGCAGTTTATTAGCCCATTTTCTTGTTGATTTACCTCATATTGGACATTCTCTATGTCACAATCTGTCATTAATGCTTATAAGTTAGAGCAAAACTTCATAAAGCCACTTTTGCGTCACTTTTGTTACGTATTATAATAAGTTTATAAACTCATCTTGTGGTCACCAATTTATAATAGTAATTTAATGAAATCTAAATAGTCAATCAGATCAAACCTAAAGCTATAACTCGTCACTTAAGTTTTGGACATAACGTACAGCTCATCATGCTAAAAAACTCAATAGCATCTAGACTAATCTCCCTAGAAACATAAGCTCCATTCTTAATTCATTTTGTTTGTACTGATTATATATACAAATCTGAAAACGTTATTTGTAATTATCCTTGACATATTGGTAGTGACCACATGTTTTATTGGGCTTGTCACACCCTTTTCTAGCTAATTGACAACCGTGTTTCTTAACATGCGTATGAAGGAACGCTTCATGATTTATTTCTTAATTGTTGAATAATTATATATGAAACTGATATGTTTCCATTCCTTGGTCTTATATGATGCATGCTCAACAAAATATCCATAATGAATTCAGTTAATATACTATCATCTAAGCAACTAAATTATGCCTATTATATCAGTATGCATGTCTACATACTCAGAGAGAACTTCTGAGATTGAACCATCTAATTAGCTATATGCCTATTATATTACTATTCAAGTCTCATGACTCAGTGTCAGTTATCGTGCATGCTAGCTCCTTAGTAGTTTTCTGAAAAATAGACAACACAACTTGATGACGTCAGGGAGTTGGAATGACATAAGCTTCGGAAATAAATAGTAAATACCAACTGCCTATATGTTTGTGTGTCTACCTATCCTGTGCGTTGAATGAATAACCGTAACTTTAAAATATTTGGAATCTGAACTAATTATACAACCAATACTATAAACGAGCAATCCATCACACAACTATCTAATAGGATGGCTAGATCACAATGGATGACCTCAACTCGACACTCTACCAATGGTCTTCACTGTTGATTGCTTTACAAATTGCTATGTCTGAATCTGCAGATTAATTTATGATTTCTTATTGCTAACAAATAACAGTTTGTTTGATTTCTTCTGTAGCTTGAACGGACTTTATAGAAGTTCGTTGCAAAATCAAAAGAAGACAACGCCAACAAATGCAACCGTTTGGTCTGAAGTTTCACTATTGGTCTACTACATCTAGCTACTGTTGTCTTTTGTTGTAAATAAAAGATTGTACAAAGTCAAATCGTCTCATCTTGAGTTGTAGCAATACAAACATGAGTTGTTGTTGTAAATTTTACTGAACTAAATAGTATGTATATTATATGTATGTATCTTATATATGGTGTTAGCATAGCAATCTTTTTGATATACTACCAAATGAATGTAAGAATGCATGGTTTTCACAACAATGGGAAGGTGCATGATATTGCCAGAGTGCGAGGCAACATGGGTCAAGGATGCAGGCCTTGAAATACACATCAGCAAGAAAAATGTCCTCTCGATCAAGCACCTCACTTTGAAATTCCGAGGGAATTAGACCATGTACTTGGTGCGCTCCCAATGGGGGTCTTTTGGGATGTCCATAACTCGCTTTTTAGATCTTCAGGGGGAAGTGTCGTATTCTGGTTCCACTGTCAAGTTTCTACCGAGAAGTTGGTGCTATGGTCAGACATAGCCCCCAAAGGACATAGTTTGTAATCTTTAATTGTTTAGTTGTTCATTTGAATACTGGGTAGTTTCGCTATGAATTTACTCATATAGACTTCTTTTCAATATGTACATTGGTTGTTAGCATCTTTCAAAAAAATGCCTGGCTGCAGAAAATGTGTACAAACTTAGTATTCTGCAATTTATATTTTTATGATAATTCAGCTATTGCTGAAATTTACTGTATCATTAATCTTATGTCTAATGTTAGCATAAGAAGAGAAAGGGTAAAAAACCAAAATAGCACACTTTAATAAAAATATGTACCCAAATAGCACCAAAACCTTTTTATTTTCTGAAATAGTCCACTTTCTGGAGAAAGCGCCAACAGATCTGGTGTTTTCAACTGAAAGCGCCAAAAGTTTTGACGTTTTCAACTGAAAAGTTGGCATTTTCTCTCTGTTCTGCCTTTCACGATGAGCCTCCACGGTAACAATGACACTTCCTGCACCATTTTCCCAAGCGCCATGCTACCAAAGTAACGACTTCCTTTCCAAGTTGGGAGCAGACACTCCAAGTAGCCTTATCTCTTCTTTCCAACCACCACTTTCCACATATCAGCCCCAAGCGAGTACCTGCCTTTCTTCTACCCGAGCAGAAAGTCATGTCAGCGTCGCCTGAAACTGAGACGAGAGAGTCGCTCTGTGATTTCTGTGACGAGCGGAAGGCGTTAGTCTACTGCCGCGCCGACGACGCCAGGCTGTGCCTCTCATGCGACCTCCAAGTTCACGCTGCCAACGCTGTTTCATCCCGGCACCACGCTCTCTTCTTTGCGACGTCTGCCTCGCTGCCCCGTCCTCCATCCTCTGCTCTACTCACCGAAGCCTACTGTGTCATAACTGCAACTTCGACGCCCACGAAGGGGATGCAGAAATCGTCGGCGTAGCCCACCAGCGCCGCCCTGTTGAGCCATACTCTGGGTGTCCCGTAGCATCAGAGTTGCCAGATGTGCTTGGAATCAGAGAGGATGAGAAGTGCCTGGGTCTTGATGGCAATGGCAGCGGAGAATTTGGGGAGGGTACTGACATTCTGGCACTTTTAGAGGGAAAACGCCCAACTTTCTGGCTCTTTCAGTTGAAAACGCCAATTTTCTGACGCCTTCAGTTGAAAACACCAAAACTTTTGGCGCTTTTAGTTGAAAACGCCAGATTTGTTGACGTTTTGCTCCCAGATTCGGTAAAACACCAAAACTGTTGGCGCTTTCCCTAGAAAGTGGGCTATTTCGGGAAATAAGAAGGCTTTGATGCTATTTGGGTACATATTTTTATTAAAGTGTGCTATTTTGGTTTTTTACCCGAAGAGAATTCTTCTGACAGTTTTCTTTTAAGTATTATTTTGGGAGTTACATCAGATTAGATATATTTTAATAGTGAGCAAGTCAGTCTAGTAATCTGATATATTTTAATAGTGAGCAAGTCAGTCCAACCTATGCAACAAAAGTATGCTACATAGTGGGGTGATGTTTGATGTGAATTCTAAATAAATAATAGGTCCTTTATTATTGTCAAACTATAGTAACTATCCTGAGGGTTGTACAACTTGGGCTGCTGCAGCATATAATGTTGTTAATATTTATTAACGTCGTTCATGCAACAATGACAGGTGCAAAATAATTAACAATTTTAGGTAGATCCAAAATAAGAAACGAAGATCAAACAAAGCAGGAGAACAAAAATAACAGGAGTTAGATTCGCAAACCAGATCGTTCGTTGAGAAACAAACGTAATACTTAAAGAAATCAGTGCCCGACAATCCTCGTGGATAGACACCGTTCTCCCATTCTCGATCTGGAACGAACCTGGAACTTGCACGTCTCGCTCGCGCTCGACGTAGTCACGTTGCACTGCTACTAGTGCAGCACAGCAACCGCAGGAACCACCGCCTGACAGTCGCGTCTCAGTGATGGGAAGAAGAATGCCGCACTTCGCACAGGAGAACAACTCCACGAAGCGGCTTGGAACGAAGACACTTGCTCTTTGGATTAGGACTCTCAAAACACACGTGAAACGACGGTAGAAATTTGTTTGTTGTGTGTTTAACCCTAATGACCGGAGACACATATATAGCCACACACGTCCCTAATCTTATTCCCAGTAAGACGCAAACACTCAGTTGCTCTTGTACACAATACAGAATAATCGGCAAAAGAGAAACACTTTCCAATTAGGATTAAGAAATCCGAAATAGGAAAGAAACAATTAATTACACGAGTAATTAATTACTTAGTCGTATCCTAGTGCAAAAAGAAGACGAAAGCCATTCTCCACAAGCCACATGCCCGGGCCCGGCCAAGCCAGACGTGGCATGGCGCGCGCGCGTGCGTGCGTTGTGATGTGGTAACTCCACCCACCAAGGAGGTGAGCATACCTCCCTCCTAGGACCCCTTGGACACTAGTGCCCCATGTGATCCTACATATGAGGACCACACAAGTTTTAGGAGTGAGCAATATGGGATAAAACTTCTTTACCATTTGCACTAGAGACAACACTACATTATCACATGTACTTGCTGCACTACATTGGGCTTAACCCATGCTAAATAGATAGCTGCTACAGCCATATATCTAACATATAATTCCCAAGATGTCTTATAAGAAATGGATTGAACAATTAAAAGTCCAAGTTACTGATAACGAATTTTGATTGCTGTTTTACGTCCACGTTACTGGTTTTTGTTACTTGGTATTGCTTGCACTTGGTACCATAAAGAATTCTAAAGCTTGGGAAATACAAAAGGACAAAAAACTAAAATAGCACAGTTTTAGAAAAATATGTGCTGAACTAGTACCAAAACTATCTTAATTCCCAGAATAGCTCACTTTCTGGGGAAAGCGCCAAAATTTTGGCGTGTTAGCGTACCCGGGATCAAAGGCGCCGAATAGTTGGCGTGTTTGGGGCGTTTTAAGCGAAAAACGCCAGAATTTAGGCGTTTTCATTTGAAAGCGTCAACCTAATTGGCGTTTTCAGAGAAGAGGTCGAAGGAGTAGTGACTTCATCCCAGCGTGGTGAAAAAGATGTTGGTCTTGGCTGCATCGTTGGCGTCCCAGAGAAGGAGGGAGAGGATCAGAAGGATACAAACTAGTCGGATCTAGTGCACCTGCGGCAATGAAACCATGACTGCTGCTGCGGCAAACCTCAGACCTCTCAATGAGCATCCTCTGTATTAGGAAAAATCTTAGAATTTTGACTTTTTAGTGTTCCAGCAAAGCAAACTTAGACTTTTGGTCGCTGGAGTCGCGAATGCAATTCAATCTAGTGATCTCCGAAAAAACAAACATGTCTAGAATGAAACGGATATTGCTGATTACCTGCCGGCTATTAGCTCCCATGCTGCTTGCTCTTCCGCTTGCTTCCTTCCCAAAAGGCCAAGTTAACGTTTGTCTGCTGTGCCACTGTGCACTGCCGCTGCGCCGCTTTCCGCTGCTCGTTGCGCAGATTTTCGTAGAAAAAGCAATCGAGGTGACGATGTCGGATAATGTTTTGAGTATGTAGTGGTGTGTTGGAAAATCGAAGGGCACATACAATTCGGTTTCCATAAACGCTGGGATGAAGTCACTACTCCTTCGACCTCTTCTCTCTCCCGGTATACTCAAACTTGAAAACGCCAATTCCGTTGGCGCTTTCACATGAAAACGCCTAAATTCTGGCACTTTTTCCTTAAAACGGCACAAACTTGGCGCTTTCACATGAAAACGCCTAAATTCTGACGCTTTTCACTTAAAACGCCCCAAACTTGGCGCTTTCACTAGAAAACGCCAATTATTTGGCGCATTTGATTTTGACGCTTTCCCCAGAATGTGGGCTATTTCGGGAATTAAGATGATTTTAGTGCTATTTGAGTACATATTTTTATAAAACTGTGCTATTTTGGTTTTTTGTCCAATACAAAATGAAGGTCTGCAGTTATTCTTTAGCCCGTGCAAAGTACGGGTTACTGTCTAGTTATATATGAAAGTTAGATAGATGGTAGTTGCTAGACATCAACAATAATAGTTATCATAGTTGGACGCATTGTGTCTCAATTGTTGTTTAGGTGGTATTCCTCAGTCGTACACAGTGTAACCAGATTTGGTCGCAGTCCACGAGTCCAGTATTATGTACACCACATTATAAATTTGTTTTTGACGAAGTAGACTACATATTGCAATTCAACATGCACTCCACTACCTGCTCGCCGGGGTCGTATATTTGTCCCGACTTTGTGAAGAGGTCAATGGTATGGATGGACTCAAAAGAAATATTATTATTGAGATATGTTAGTAGTTCAACTGTTTACGGCTTGAGTCTACACCAGTGCACCGAATTGACAAGTGAGATGATGAATAGCGGGTTGAGTCAGTCAGTACTTGGATCAGCCATCAGGTGACTGTCGTGTACAACTCACAAGTAAGACGATGAATAGAAGACTCTGCTACCTCAAAAGTAAGGTATAAGCATGAAAGAGACAGGATCCTGATTTGAGTGGATTCTCCCTCTATCTGGTCGTTCGGCTAGGTGAGCCTCCTATTGAAGAAATTTTCTTCATGCAGTTCTTCTCATCCTCATTTGTAGACACATCCCACAATATTTTGTTGCCTCCTATCTCAAAAGGGAGTGTACGAAAAAAAAAACTACTTCCATACAAATTGCATGCAAAATTGAATTCTCATCCTATGATATCTATTTTTATTATTTCTATCTCATACCAGAAAAAGAAAGGAGGCCAGTATATAAAGAAAAGGAGGGAAGTAAAAAAGTACTAGGAAAGAAAAAAAATGAATATAGAAAAAGAGAGGATGGAAGTACATTTTATTTTTTGATAAAAAAATGGGAAGTATGTAAGAGAGAAAAGTAAAGTATAAACTATAGGAGGGAAGTGTGATTAGCACCATATAAAAATCATAAACGAGTAGAAAAGGATGACGATGGAAGAAAAAAGAGGAGGAGCGTATTACTAGCATTGCTAAAAAATAGAAGGGAGTAGAATAAAGAGGCACGTAGAAAAAATGGGAGATTATTGTTAGCATATATAAATGAAAGGAAGGAAGGTAGTATAATTAGCAATTTTCAATAAATAAGAAAGAACAAAAAAATAATCATTACTACGCAAAAAAAGAAGAGGGAAGTATTTTTAGCATTATGAAAAATAAAAAGAGGGGAGGGTAGTACTGTGTAAAAATAGGGAGAAGTGAGGTTGTTTTATTGTGAGAATTTTTTTAAAATAGGATAGACTCGGCGGTTGTTGTAAAAGTCAAAGGATAAATACTAAGATTCGGAGTAGCCACCATATTTTATATGCAAAATATAGATTATCAAGGATAAGTTTTCAAATCAATGGTAGAATGCAAAAAAGACAAAAATGGTTTGACTGCACCTAAGGGCGGATAAAAACTTTAAAAAATGGCCAAAATAAGGATTTGACAATCCTATTATAACTTGGGAAGGTGTTACGTACTCCCACATCATCTGTGAAAATAGTGTTTCTATCCTTAAATATACATATCATAAAAAAGTAACAGTTTGGTTGACAAGGAGAAACCAAGTAATAAAATAAGAAAAAACATAATTTTTATTTGCAAATGTTTCTGGACTAGATATGGATGTGTCTTTCCCATCCTCATCCCTAAATGTTCCCCTTCTAGAGTTTTTTAGAGAAGATTTTGGAATAGACCCATTGGAATGCCATGTCCAGTGGGGTCAATCACCAGTGAAATGTGAGATTCCATCTTGTGGCACCCTAGCGGAAAGCGGGATCTGTTTCGTGTCCCTATGAAGGAAAACATGATATTACTATTCAAGTTTTCTAGTTTTTTCTTGGGAAGATTATGGACTACCTCGAATAAAAATAGTTTAGACTTCCAAAATTATTTATGTGGTGAATAAGACTTGGTTAAAAGAAGAATGGGAAGAGGAGATATATCTTGGGAGTCAAGTCTTTCTTTTTTATCAAAAGATGTTATTTTTCATTAAGAAAATGGCAACTGGATTTTTAATGGGATTGAAATATGAAACATTATATCAAAGATGATTCAACTTGGCAATTTATTGAAAAGGGTCTATAAAAACTCAATGAAAGGGAAAATTTTGCTTAAGTCTAGAGAAATATACTTTTTGTAAGTGAACTCCCAAACTATGACGAAAGGGTGAAATGAATGGATTAAATAGGTGCAAAAATGAAAAAATGCATAACAAATAGAATGAACCTTATCATTAGTCAAAGAACTGATTTGGTCTTCATCATTAAAGGAATGACCTTGGGGTGTCAATAGATTACCCCTCTCAAGAGAAGGGTTTATATATGAGTGAGAATCGCAAGTTTGAGCCAAATATGCCCCCAATTTTCAATCATGATGGCCAAAGGTGAGACTTGTCAAGGGTATGATGAACAAAATCAGTCTAACTAGTGTAGGTGACCTCTTTTCCTTCTAGGGATGGATTAATAGGATCACATTTTTTTGAAAGGATAAGGTTGGGTATAGGTTATCTTCCAAGGTTAAGTTGGCCTACTCTAAGACCAGTTGTTGTAGTTGATCCCATTTGTCCTATAGAGTGTCAGAGAGCCATTAAAGGTGTTCCATTTTTTTGTCTTCCAAGCACTTGTATTCCGATCCAGTTCTTAATCAATTGGTTTCTGATCCTATCACTAATTCATGTTCCAATCAAGGAAAGTTGGAGGCAAAAGTGGGTTGTATTTAAAAAGATTGAGACTCATTTTTTATTAAATCATGAGTATGTTATAGAGAAAGATCTCTAAAACTACTTGATTTATAAATATTATTGACCCTTTCCATTATTATATGTTTGAGTGAGATTGTATACTATTGAACGATGACGAAAAAAACATGTTTAATCCAAATGCAAGGTTTGCCTACCTTGTGCAGTGCTTGGATGCAAAAGTAAGAAATCATTTCTTAGGATAGATTTTATGTATAAGGAAGGTATTGTCTAAGGTTATGACCTAGGACCCCAACTGAAGGTACCTAGCTAACATAGGGTTTCTGTGAAGCACGAGTAGTCTAGTTTGAGGTCTTTGTCTTGACCCAAAAAAGTTTGTGCAGTGATTTTATGAAATTTTCTTGCTTAGGGTCTTAGTATGGGACCCAAAAAAGAATTCTCATTGAGAATATTCTAGTTTAAGGTCAGTGTGCAAGATCCTATGGTGTAGTTTAAGTCACACTCCTTGACACTTTGGTACCATCTAAGGTCATGATGCATGACCCTACAATATAGTTTAAGGTCATGATACATGAACCAACATGAAGGAGATCTAGCTATGTGTAACAGGGATTTTCATTTTAGATGACTCATGGTCATACGTGATCATGATATTTTGAAATTTAAAGTATATTAAAAAACAAAAGATTTAAAGTCGAGTAAAGTGGATGTAAAATTCATTGCTTGTCTTAACCTCTTAAACATTTTTTTAGTTTCACCATGTGTTTGTATTCTTTAGTTTCATGTCGTTGGAGATATAATCGGTTGGTTGACATTTTTTTGTGAGGATCTATGTGCAAAGTCCCCATGATTGGAGAGATCTTTTGTAAACTACACATAGCATGTTATCCATGCTATTGGACATAGTTGAATGAGCTTAGATCATATGATCAAGTATCCTAACCTTTCATTAATTGAGGACTGATGGAGGTGCCTTACCTTTTCATGGTTAGAGACCTTATGCGAGTGCCTTGCCATTCCTTTAGTTGAGGACCGATGGAGATAACCAGTTTTGTTGACCTCTATTATTTCATCAGTTACTGATAAGAGCCAATTAGTTTCTATTGATGTAGGTTATATGCCATGAGATCCATCATGCAATGATTATAAAGGGGATACTTTGTATTTGATTTTATCAATAAAAGGCAATTCCACTTACTGTGTATGTTTTTGTACTAAGATAGCGAATAAACCTAATATTTTTCCTAAGAATGTTTAGAGTCAATGACATATGATTTAAATTGAAGTCCTCAACATGAGATTATATGTATATTTAAGAGTACACATTATGGTTAAGTCTCTACTCACCTATTATTGATGATATTATGGGACAACAATGCATAAGACTAGCTTGTATGATGACTATGCCTCTTTAGTCGTTATATTAGGTATCAAATCATATGCATATGCAATTGTTAGAGAACAAGTATATTGAAATACTCACCTTGTGAATGGCAGATGGAAGTTGTATAATAAAATGTCAGAGTCATATATGAAAGTGATAAAGGTAATTGTGATCCTTAGACATGAAGTCATACAGTGATCACATGTTGTTCTTTGTATTTTGACACTAGCCCAAAGTGGCTTTACGTAAGGGTTTCCAGAAAGGTAGTGATTGGTTTCATTATAACACTTGTGGTTTATTGTGAGTGATGTAGATGGAATTTTTACCTCTTTTTTTATTGATATACCAACCACTTGTGAATTATTGTGAGTGATGTAGATGGAAATGCATGATCCTACTCATGTGAGTTAATATAAGATATTTAGCTCATAATATCTTGAATGGTCTATTCTAGTTCAAGGAATATAGATCAAACTAAAGAGGATGACATTCTGACCTTAGTTTCAATCTAGTTATCTGCTATAAAGGGATTGTACAATCACTACAACACTAATCAAAATAATAGGTTGAACTTGTTCACCAAATTCTCATGTTACTTGGGTGGCAATGAAATGTTTCTAGATACCAATCATTGTATCTAAAATCATAACATGATTGTTGATATCACAACCAATGTAATTGAGAGCCTATAGGGTCACATGCAAAAGGATGCATAGGGAAAAAGAGTATAACCATCAGCATATGATTAAATTGTTTGCTAACAGGTTTATGAAATTGATTAAATCATTGATGGTCTAACTGATAGGAAAATAGGCTGACTAGACTGAGTCTAGTCGCTCGATCGGATTGTGTCAAACAACCTTGATGGACCATGAAAATTGACCGATTGGAGTGAGTCTAGGTGCCCGACCGAACTCTATTCAATATCCTGACTAGACCAAGACGATTGACCGACTAGACTTAGTCCAGTCACCCAACTAGACTGTGTCTAGTAGCCATACTGGACCAAGTTGACTAGATTGAGTTTGGTCACCCGACCTAAGTGGGTTAAAACGGCTCAACTGACTTGACAATCTAGGTGTGGCTATTGCAAAACAAATGTTGTGCATTTCTATTTCCTAGGTTTTATTGGAAATCCCTCTTTCCTACCTTTCGTATATATAGGGATATAATGGCCACGGTTAGAATCTCTAGTGAGACACTTTTGTGATACCTTTTGAAAACTCTTGAGAGGAAACTCTTGTGAAAAAAAGGAGGCATCTTTGTGAGGCCTTTGAACAATTATCACTATCATCAAGGAAAGAAGGGGAGAGGAGAGGTTGTCAAATGCTAGCACATTGCCAATAGAATGGAAACTCCTTCAACATTGTCTATTAGAGCGTAATGTGGAGTTTTTTATCATATGCATGGTAGATGTAGTAATGTGGGTGATTTTGTGCCTACATTAGGAGATTGATTATGTCATCATCTTGATTCTCTATTCTTGTAAGCTCCATCATTGAATCTACTTTGAAAAAAAAGTATAAACTCACAAACCTTCCTTCCCTCTACATTGTTGTTGACGAGATCCATGGATGGATAATTGGAGAGATTATTTTTTTATTTACTACTTTTTTTGCACTTTCTACTCTCTCTCTCCATGTATTCCTCCATCGATATCAGAGCCACATCAATCTACAAGATATCTGAATTCAAAATTAATTTATAGGATTATATTTTATGTATCTTGTGTCATTACATTTGATGTGATTGATGAAAGTTTAACTTGCATATCCTTTACTCCACATACATTCATGGGGATTGTCCAGTACAAAAGAAAATCTTTATATACATATGATATGATATATCTATAAATCATACACACCTCCTTTGAAAACATTTTGTTTGGTGGTTGTGTGCATGGTTATGGACAAATAACCTTTTGTGTGCCTGATATGGATGGAACCTTTTATAGTTGACAAGTATGAATCTTGCATGTCAAGACTCATCCTTTTTATTCCACATGTAGTGGTTTCCATTCCTTCTTAATCCCCCAGAATGTAGCTCAAGTTCTCTATATATTGTGTGATAGAGAAAGGAATAGAATATGTTCTTTGGAGGACTTGGCGTGGTGATGCAACCATGAAGATCCAAGGAACATGTGACGAACGCTATTAAACCGATAACATTATCACACAAAACTACACGGAAATAACCATTAGCAGTGGATTACTAAAAATTAAAAACTTTTTACCAAGAGATCCACTACCAGGAAACTCTTTATAGAAAGAACCAAGCCATATATACATCATGGTTCACTTTATATATACATCATTCCATCACCTCGTAAGGATGTGAGATATCAGTTGCTTTACTAAAACTTATATAAAAGCAACATTATACAACGATGCTTACTAGCCAAAATCTCATATCGATCATAAAACTATTTATGTACTATCTCCCAAGGACCTGAGAATATAGGGATGACACATAGGACTCAATATATACAAGACACATAACAACACACTCAACCTGAGTTGTTAATGATGTTCTTATTGCTGCTGCCTGCTCTCTGCTGCATGATCTCTACCTCCTCGTGCATGTCCACCTAATTTTTTTTGGAACCCATGGGGTGAGATCCATATCTCAGTGGGAGATATAACCCTCCTCCAACAATATTATTATTACAAATAAATCTTATAAAAGAGATCAAAAGAAACCTTTATTGAATTAATCACATATAACTACTTGTTATATGTAGAGTACAACAATCTTTATCAGTTAACTCAGATAACTATGACTGATAATTAGATCATCTAATCATTTTAAAAGGAATATGAATAAAATGTATAACATTTATCAACTAAGATATATAAAAGTAATTGCAGCCTCATTCAATGTTTTCATATTTGATAGTCAAGCAAATATGCTACATGGGTGATTATATCTTTCAACAATCAATCTTATGCCCTGAGGAGATGAGGTATACTGCTCATACTCCAACCAACCTAAATTAGGTAGTATTGGAGCCATACAAGGTCCATTGAAGAGCCAGAATCCACAAACTCACCCCCTCGGTCAGTATGAGATTATTGGTAGTGACATTGTAAGTCAAACTACAATTTAGCTAGCCAGGTTATATTGGCTCAACGCTATAGAGATACAGCTTGTAGCTTGTTCTCTGTCTAGGGTATGACCTACAGTCAATCATGCATATATATATATATATATATATTGAGTCATGGCATGCAACCATACTCTTCTTAGGGTATGGCTTTACCGCCAATCCTGATGTTGCAATAGAGCTACGACCTACAACCACACTCTTTTCAAGGTATGGCCTATAGCCAATCTTGAGGTTTTTAGGAAGCAAGGAAATACTTGTCTTACACCTCGCATATTAAAAACTATGCACTCCAAGTAAAACTCATTTCACCATCCAGCAAGTTCTGACATTGAATGGATCGATCGACAGGGAAACTACATTTTTAATTTCACTTGATAAATTAAGTGCATTACAACATCCTTTAGAATCAATCAAGTTACAAACATGAATTATAGATAATTCATACAAGGAAAGGTGTAATACATTTTTGAGGAATCTTATATCAATTGGAATACATCTTGTTACCCTTATCTTAGGATCTCAATCCCTTGAACATATTACTAGGAATCTCATCCCTTCAATATTTTCATTATCATAATCACATGTTTTGGGTATCAAACCCTTAGTTCATCATTGAACAATGTCACCTCTTACTAGGAAATAGTCATCCCTAGGTCGTCAGACCCATATACATATATCATACTTGTTGTACAAGTATTTCACATGGCTCACAAGGCCTATTTCATATGTATCATTCTAAATCATCATAGCTCATACCTGGCTATGCTCATCATCTCATAATACATGTATGGTTAGGATTTCATGGTAAAGCAATATTAAGTAAATGTCATCACCGTGCCATAAAGAGAATCATTCAAATTGCACCTCTCATAGTTAGGGTTAGGGTTTCCCCTTATATCCGATTAGGGTTATCAAGTTCATATTTAACAACCAAACCATAATTCACATCATAGGAGATATATTATTTTCATAAGTGTTCAAGCATATTTAATTACTCTCATGAAATATCATCAATTGATTATCATCACGAAGTATTACCTTTCTCATATGAGTAGCACAAGTTTCTCTCTCATCCTTACTGGGATATTGATTTCAACATAATTACATTGGTTTAAACCTCTCTATGGTTTATGATACTACAATTATTAAAGTACATCTATCTTGTGTATCAACTGATTATATTCAAGGTGTATCGACCTACACTCATCAAAGTGTATCGACCTACACTCATCAAGGTGTATCGACCTACACTCATCAAGGTGTATCGACCTATACTCATTAAGGTGTATCGGCCTACACTCATCAAGGTGTATCGACCTACATACTAACTCTTGTGTTGGCCTAGACACATCTATTTGTGTCGGCCTAGACACATCTACTTGTGTCGACCTAGATACTATTGCTTTTGTCGGCCAAAGCAATATTGCTTGTGTCCACCAAGGCACATCAAAGAGATATTAGTTTAAAGGTGCTTAGCGTGATATCATTTGAAAGGTGCTTAAGGTGATATAGGCCATGAATCACATCTTGGTGTATCACCTTCACCATACATTGGTGCATCACCTTCTTCATACTTTAGCAAAATATATTCACCTCACTTAAGCATCACAACTTTACCTCACTATAAGGTATCGACCTCCCTATCACTTTGTGTGTAGGCCACCCTATCAC
Source organism: Alisma plantago-aquatica (assembly GCA_963693085.1). NCBI lineage: Eukaryota > Viridiplantae > Streptophyta > Magnoliopsida > Alismatales > Alismataceae > Alisma > Alisma plantago-aquatica. Next base: position 356,717,442 of record OY856413.1, on the reverse strand, counting down.
TTTGTGTATCAGCCATTGCATGCTCTAGGGTATCAGCCATACTATTATCTAGTGTGTTGGCCTAGCTATCACCAGGTGATATTGGCTAGGGTTTTGAGAAATATCAGGTTCTAGGGTTTTGATTGTATCGGGTTAGCCATAATCAACACTCTTGTATTCTTTCATCTATCAAGGTATCGACCTCACCCCTATTGGGTGTGTCGACCATGACTTCAAGGAGTGCATTTCCCACACCTTCACATAGTGTGTCGGCCTAGGTGTGTCAGTTTATCTCCACTTGAAGGATGCAACGGGAAACACTACTTGGAGTGTGATGGTTTGTTAGAGTTTAAGGCATATCGAATTAACTACATATCTTCTCTCATCTTCAAGATATCGGCCTACCCTCATATTTAGCCTTAGGTGATAGGCTAGACAACTGCATGAACAATGGTCGTTTGCATGTAACAAACCGGTAAGGAGTTATGACTCCTAGTGTATCGGTTTCCCTTCACCTAACACCATATCGGGTTAAAGTTTCCTAAACTAGAATCAGTTTGTGCACAAATGATTCCATCATCTTCAAGCTCCAACCCTTTGTCCAATATTACTATACTTCATGGAAAACAACCCCATATATCCATTAAAATTCATAAAATCATCATTCAATCAAGAAAAGCCGAAATTGATAAGGGGACATCAAGTATTGCATGATAGAAGGTGAATAATAATAAAGTTGAGTTCAAGTTATATAAACTGCCTCAAGATCAACACAAGAAATTCAATCTTTAAAGCTCCACATTCCCAAGGTTGAAGATGACTTATCAAAAGTCCAAGACTTCAATTACAACACTTATATATGAAAGAAGATACCATAGTTAGGAACTTGGTGAAGAAGAAAAGAAAGAAAGGAATCATGACTCGAGAAGCATAGTCCACCCAAGGTTGAAGATGACCATGGATTCACCTTAGGCAAGATGCTCGAGCTTCGTCCTATTCCTCAAGCTTCTATTGTCATCCACCAAGAAAAGGATGATATGAGAGTCAAAATGTTCACTTATAGGTGAAAAGAGAGGCTTATATAGTTGAGGTTCAAGAGAGAGAGTGTTTTTGAAGTGTCATCATCATATGCACTTAGGTGACACATGTCCATGCATGGTGGCTCCATACATCAATAATTATCTCATCATGTAAAACTCATGAGGATAATCCAAAGATAAGATATTGGCCATTGGGTATCTTGTTTGACAAGATATCACAACCCAATATCACTTTATGTTACACCCACATCCTACGATTACCACTAATCATGAGATTAGGGCATAAGTTTGAGGATTAAACTTAATACAAAGTTCATACCCGATTTTTTCCTTCTTTGGTTTCAAACTCTTTGTTTTCTCACATCCAATCACATAAACAAACTTTACAAGAGAATTAAACTTTGATTACTCTAATATGATCTCAACATTAATGATACACATCCATACATTCATTCAGTTTCTCACACTTCCACGTACATATGCCATGATAATCAGATACATTCTCTCTTATTAAGGAAACAAAGATACAAAACATCATTTAGAACTCTCTCTCAACTATATACAAGGACTTAGGGTGACATGGACCGACTGAACTCATATGATTCTGATACTTAGCTCTTGTGGCAGATCTACTCTGGCATTAACATTCTTCAAGTCCATGTGGTCATCCCTAAAAATTGTGAGTAGAGGGGTGAGCCTACTCGCTCACATAGAAACAGTTTAAAACACTTATATAATTACAAATATATTGTCAAGCAACTGATATCAATTATAACAACAATAAGATTTAAAGAGTCTAATCATTGACAATCATAAATATGGCAGGATACTCTAGATATCTACAAGAGTGAATCAATACATGAACATGCTTGATTAATCTCAAAGAGAACTAATAACTCAAAAACATGCAAAGCATAATTGAATAACTACACACACTTGTTTAACCTCTCATTCAACTTATTATTCCTTGAACCCATATGAATATGTAAAAGAATCACAACAAGCTATGATCTCACTGTACAAGGCTTAGAAGCATGCCCGGGTTCCTAAGCCTATCTCTTGAGTAAGACCCCCGTCTGCAGCGGGCCTTGGCACGTCTACCTCTCGGCAGCTAATCGGAGTGGTCAGATATCTTAGACTCCACCTCTCAACCTAGGTACTCAGGTGGTGAGTCGAAGCCCTCCGGCTTATTGTGCATCAGTGGACCTACTGACCATTAATCACTCAACATGTAACACAGGTACGACCGACATCCCCAGTTGGTGTTGGGTACCACACAACTGTAAGGAGTCTACCCTACTGGTCAAGACCCCCACACCCTACCGGTGCACTCTGGCTTACCTCAATCTGGACTACCTCCAGTCGGGAAACCATTTCCTCCTCACAATGCAGGCCTCATCCTGTGAGGATTCTACAGTGTTTAGGGCATCTACATGTCTAATTCACTCTTTAAAATTCACAATTCAATCGTCACATCAACATATCTTTGTTCAACTTTGTAAACTGTTCATTTCATAAATCATCCGATAATATTTACCACAACTGAACCGTTAAACATAACCACATCTCATACTGAGAAACATTAATATCACAATACTTGATTCACCGAACATCCTATCCTTAGGGTTTCATTTACCTCATTCACTTATCACATGACTCGCATAAGGATTTAATACATCATAACATCATTCAATAAGGATTGCTCTCAACAATTCACATATAATCGAATATATATATGAAACCATGTAATGAACTGAACAAGGGTTTCCACGCCATTTACTAAAACATCATACATCAAGAATAACATTGAATCAAGATGTCTATTTGCAAACCTCCAATTATCCATTCATTTAGGGTTTCACCATCCTTATTGATATATCAAGCAAACATTGATATCATCGAATGAAATCCAAGATCTTAACTGACATATATGTAATACACATACAAATAGGAGATTCAACTAGGCAAACTTCTTTATTCAATTATACAACAAATTCAGTCATAGCTGAAAACCCTAAATTTCAGTTCTACTTTTATAACCTCTGCAAATACTTTAAGAATTATCATTTAGATAGATTGTACCCATTTATAATATGATTTCATTATCTAAAATTCGTCACAACAGATAAATCATCCATTTCATATCAACTTGCAAAAGCCATATCAAAAAGATCATTTACGGTTTGTACACGCATACTAAGCAATTGAAAATTATTAATGATTTAACTTATTTTCATGCATTCTACTATTTAAAGGAAGTACCCACTCACCCTAAGGTGTGAAAACACCTTAAAAACACATCACGTCTATGAAACTCTCAAATCCATATCAGAAGTCTAGCAAAATTAGCAGTTTCTTCTTCCTTTCAACCCTAAACTAGGTTTTCTATAGGTAGAAGATGCAGGTCAGAGGTTAACCCAAACCTCAGAATTGTTGGGTTATGGATCTTGAGCAAGGGAAAATGAAGAGAAGGAAGAATCAAGGGTTAAACCTACTCACCAAGTCGAATATATAGCAACCCTTTTGGATTTCTACCATTCTTCACATTCTTCCCCAAAAATTTCCCCAGAAATCACTTTCCAAGTTTCCCTCTCATTGAGAAAGAAGTTTGAGATGATAGAGGATCAAATCGTTGTTCCAACACACTTCATTTTGTTGAAAACGGATAAGTATAGCCCGAGATATGATTGTTTTACGATTGACTATCTTGGGTGGCATCGATCGTAGTCGTGAAGCATGATGCAACGTCACGATCATGACACATGATGCAAAATCACGGTCACGACGTCAGTCTGGGTCGTGGCACACGACGTAGTGTCAGTCGTGGTACTCTGTACATGTTTACTAAAAAGGGCATAACTCTCTCATTTTAACTCCGATTTGGTTCATTCTTTTTTTGTTGGATTCATAATTGAATTATCTACAATACTAAAATATTATTGGATTATATTATCAAATCAAAATTATTTATTAATTATTTCTTCCAATGTCATTAACTCTCTTCTTGCATACATGTATGGGTCAATGCTATGTTAACTCCAACTTGAATCTTTATAGTATGCTTAAGTCATGATTATGAGTTTCCCCAAACAAGTAATTAAGGTTACCAAAGTTAATATAAAGCACAAGATAAAATATTACTAACAAAAATATGACAATCATTAAGATTATCTTATATCTCTAGGATTACCAATATGAGGTATACCTCTCATACTCCAACCAACCTAAATTAGGTAGTATCAGTAGCATACAAGGTCCATGGAAGTGTCTTACTCCATGACCTCACTCCCTCAATCAGTATGAGATTATAGGAAGACATTATAAATCAAACTACAATTTAGCTAGCTAGGGTATATTGGCTCAACGCTATAGACATCTCGCAGCTTGTTCTCTATCTAGGATATGACCTATAGTCAATCCTACATATATATATTGAGTCATGACATGCAGCCATACTCTTCTTAGGGTATGGCTTTTATGCCAATCTTGATGTTACAATAGAGCTACAGCCTACAACTGCACTCTTTTCAGGGTATGGCCCATAGACAATCGTGAGGTTTGTAGGAATCAAGGAAATACTCATCTCGTACCTCACATATTCAAAAATATGCGCTCTAACAAAAAATCATTTCACCATCTAGCAAGTTTTGACACTGAATGGATCTATGGCTAGGGCAACTATATTTTTAATTTCACTTGATAAATTAAGTGCATTACAACATCTTTTAGTATCAATCAAGTTATAAACATGAATTATAGATAATTACTATAAGAACAGGTGTAATACATTTTTGAGGAATCTTATATCAATTGGAACACATCTTGTTACCCTTATCCTGGGATCTCAAACCCTTGAACATATTACTAGGAACCTCATCCCTTCAATATTTTCATTATCATAATCACATATTTTGGGTATCAAACCCTTAGTTCATCATTGAACAGTGTCACCTCTTACTAGAAAACAATCATCCCTAGGTCGCTAGGACCATATACATATATCATACTTGTTGTATAAGTATTTCACATGGCTCATAGAGCCTATTTAATATGTATCATGCTAAATCATCATATCTCATACTTGGATATGCTCATCATCTCATAATGCTTGCATGGTTAGGATTTCATGGTAAAATCAATATTAAGTAAATGTCATCACCTTTCCATAAAGAGAATCATTCAAATTGTAACCCTCTCATAATTAGGGTTAGGGTTTCCCCTTGTAGTCGGTTAGGGTTTTCAAGTTCATATTTAACAGGAAAACCCTAATTCACATCATGAGGGCTATATAATTTCCATAAGTGTTCAAGCATACTTAATTACTATCATCAAATATCATCTAAAATGAAGTATTTTCTTTCTCATATGAGTAGTACAAGTTTGTCTCTCATCCTTACTAGGATATTGATTTCAACATAATTATTACATTGGTTGAACCCTCTTTAGCGTTTATCATCCTACACTTATTAAAGTGCATCCATCTCATTACTTCATAGTGTATCAACCAATTATATTCAAGGTGTATCGGCATACACTCATCAAAGATGTATCATCCTACACTCATCAAGGTGTATTGACCTACACTCATCAAGGTGTATCAACCTACACTCATCAAGGTATATCAACTTATACTCATTAAGGTGTATCGACCTACACTAATCAAGGTGTATTATCCTACATACTAACTCTTGTGTCGGCCTAGACACATCTACTTGTGTTGACCTAGACACTATTGCTTGTGTCGGACAAAGCACTATTGCCTATGTCGGCCAAGGCACATCAAAGAGATATCGATTCAAAGGTGCTTAAGGTGATATCAGTTGTGAGGTATTTAAGGTGATCTAGGCCATGAATCACATCTTGGTGTATCACCTTCACCATACCTTGGTGGATCACCTTATTCATACTTTAGCAAAATATTTTCACCTCACTTAAGCATCACAACTTGACCTCACTTTAGGGTATCGGCCACCCTATCACATTGTGTGTCAGCTACCCTATCAGTTTTTGTACCAGCCATTGCATGCTCTAGGGTATCATCCATACTATTATTTAGTGTGTTGGCCTAGCTATCACCAGGTTATATCAGCCTCTAGGGTTTTGATACACATTGGGTTCTAGGGTTTTGATGGTGTCAGGTTAGCCATAATCAACACTCTTCTATTCTTTCATCTATCAAGTTATCAACCTCAACAATATTGGGTGTGTCAACCATGACTTCAAGGAGTGTATTACCTACATCTTTACATAGTGTGTTGGCCTAGGTGTGTCGGTTTAGCCCCACTTGAAGAGTGTGACAGGCAATACTACTTGGAGTGTGATGGGTTGTTAGAGTTTAAGGCATATTTGATCGACAACATATCTTCTCTCATCTTCAAGATATCAACCTACCCTCATCTTTAGCCTTAGGTGACATGCTAGACAACTACATGAACAATGGTCCTTTGAATGTAACAAACCAATAAGGAATTATGACTCCTAGTCCATTGGTTTCCATTCACCTAACACCATATCAGGTTGGGGTTTCCTAAACCAATATCGGTTTGTGCACAGATGATTCCATCATCTTCAAGTTCCAACCCTTCGTCTATTATTACTCTAGTTCATGGACAACAACCTCATATATCCATTATATTTCATAAAATCATCATTCAATCAAGAAAAGTCGAAATTGAAAAGGGGCCATCAAGTATTGCATGATAGAAGGTGAATAATAATAAAGTCGAGTTCAAGTTATATAACTCACCTTAAGATCAACATAAGAGCTTCAATCTTCAAAGCTCCATGTTCCCAAGGTTGAAGATGTAAGGAGTGGGATCCACTCCCTACTAGAAGAAAATTTTGAAGAATTAACATCCATTCCAAATACACTCAAAGGTATGTTGGAATATGTATAAATTTTCCAAATTTATTATAATGGTATGCAAAAGACCAAAGTGTAGCAGCGGAATAAAAATAACTGACTATATTCAAATTTCATAAAAGATTACAAAAGTACATAAAAATCTCCTATATGGGTTTACATGTATGATACAACATAAGATCTAAATAGAGGAAAGTATAAACTACTTCAAATCTTGTCTCCAGAGCAACATCTCCAAGTGCTAGGTTTGTGCCCAAAGCTATGTTCTCCTAGTTCAACTCAACATCATGTCCTAACCTGGGTGGTTGGGAAAGCACCCAGCAAAAGAGGAAAGAAAACAAGGTATGTGTCACAAAACTAGTCTAGGATAACAAAATAAGTAAAGCAAATAAGAACATGTTAGGGTTCATCATAAGATGAAGGTAACAAGAGTATGGGGCTATATTCAAAAGAAACTTGCCATAAAAAGATTTGTATGTAAGATAATTATGTCTACCTAACTAAGTAGGGTTGAGGCACCTAGCGGACCTCTAACCTATAGGTGAGGGAATAATAAGACATTCCCTGTCACCTACACAATTATATAGGGGAGAATAAAAACATTCCCCAGGGCAATTAAATACATGCCCTTTGTGGGTGGTTGTACATAAGTACTGCTACTTTAAATTAAATAGAACATAAATCTACATGCTAGAAAAGTAGTCATGGCAAGAGTAGTCATAATATTCAATAAGAATGGAAGTGGGGTATAAGACCCAAATAAGAAGAAATTATAATTTGATTTGAGGTATGAACAACATTAGAATTCAAGAATAGAAGATTTAGGGTTCATTTAAGCCTCATTAGGGAAATATAGGGTTTGGATGCAATTATCCTAACATAGGGTGTAAGGAATGCAAATACCTCTCTTACTGATATCAATTACTAACTATCACCATTTTTATTGAGTCCAAGTTCCACTTTGCCTATTTTCAATGTATTAACATGTATTAGAGTACATAGTACACATTAATATATAGAAACCATAATTTCATAACTTTTTAGCAAAACTCAAATTTATATTTGAAAATATCACCAATGAACTTATTAGGTTCTCCTGATGAAGAAAACTTATTTTTATGTTAATTTTGGAGTTAGGATGATTAAGATGTTATTTTTATGGATTTTATGCATCAAATTCATTTTACAAAAACCACCCTTCGTCAAATCATGAAATAAGACTTTGAAAATATTTTTATTAAATAGATATTAATTTTCCAATTCCAAAACATATTTATTTATCAAATTTGGATAAGCAGATTAGAAGATATGAACTTTTAAATACTGACCAATAGGAAATTGCCACATCATCAAATCGATTGAGATAATTAAAGAGAAAGGGAGAGGGAGAAAACAACATTTGAACCAAGATCAGATTTGAAGTTGCATAGGTAACCAAACTAGAGCTTCTAGAGAAGGTAAAAAAAGTAAGAAACCAAAACCCTAGAAGAACATGGTAAAAAGAGATGGATATCATCGATTTTAAACATAGAAGCATGACTTTTAAGCATGTGGTAAGAAATATATGAGAAGGGGGTTAACAAAACTTTCCTATAGGAAGATAAGAAGGTCCAAAAAGCAAGAATCCCAAGATTAGAAGGTCTGGTTGCTCCAAACCAAGCTCATTTCTTGAGCAAAGATCACCTTCTCCACTTTAGAGGTGCAACCCTAGCAAAAGAGCATAGAGATGAGATGTTTTAGGGTTATAGGTGGAGTTTTACCATAGAAGGGCATGGTTATGACCTGGAAGAAGGTGGGAGGAATACTAACAACTTTAAAACATGGAAGGAAAGGAGGATACTTACTAGTTTTGGTCAAAATCACCAAGGAGGAGCTTAAGAAATCCTAAATAGAGAAATTTGGAAACCTAGGAGCCTTCTTCACCAAGGTAGGCACCCTCTTTTACCCTGGGACAACAACTTCATGGGAAAACATAGAAGAAATGATTATATAAGATAGAGGAAAGAGAATGATAGGATTGCTTCTTGGATTGGGAGGTGGGAAGGGGTAGGCATGGCTTTATAAAGAAGGGGGTAAGCATGAGGTGTCTATGGGACTTTCCATGTGTCCTTAGGCTAAGGCTTCATGGTCATGCAAGAGGACAGCTCGTAGAGACTTCTTGTATATACAAGGTCGGTCCTAAAAGCCTATGGAGGATTATAGGGCATCCCCACCATTCTCCAAACAAAGCAATAACCCCATTGGTTGATAGCTTTTAAAGATAAGCTCCTTTATAAAAAGGGTAATCCCTATAATGCCCTTGGAGAGAAACACCTTCAAACTAAGGTGAAACCAGGTGCCTCATGGTTCAAAATATCTACAATGGTAAGGGAATATCTAAGGATTAAAATTCAGGTGGTAATTTGTAAAGAAAACCTCCCAATTGGGTAAATTGCATAAAAGTCCAGAATGTACCTAAAATTGCATAACTTGCACAAACAACATCCAAATTGGACCAAAATTCATCCACAAGTTATCTTTGAGGTGTTGAATATTAATTTTCCATTATTTCCATCTTTTTAAGTAATATAATCACATTATTCATTACTCATTTTCTCTCTCCTAAACTTATCCTAATATAATAAGGTTGTCCAAATTAGATGAAATTTGACATGTAGGCTAATTTTGATATGTAGATTTTGAATTTGAAGTTTGTTTCTACTTTTGAGACTTCTTTTTATGAGATATGTCATATGGCCCCTTAACGACCCATTATCTAATTATTCATCCAATAAAGTTTCATATCTTCATATTACCACCAAAACGAGTTATGTGGCATATTTTATGTATCCATTATAAACCTAAAATTAATGTTAGAACATTAGGTTACATTAAGGTGATATATACATGAATTATCTCATTGGGGTTATACTAAACATCTATTTAGGTCTAACCTTCAACCTTGTTTGGCTAAGTCCAAAATGTCAATTTCTAGGGTAGGGTATGAGATCTAGTATGTTACAACACACCACCCCTTCAAGGGATTTCATCCTCAAAATCAAAACATCCATATATAAGAAAACAACTTATTCACCGCCCTTTAAAGGATTCATCTTATTAATTCAAAACTATTCTTTAGGTACAAAAGGTTCAACTACACTTACTTACATCCAACTACATAAGCATCATGCAAAAAAAAGAAACATAACTTGTAAAGACTAACTATGAACTATGGGTTAGCTTGCTCTTATCCATCCTCAAACAAGTCTTTTCACCTAGGAGACTAGTTCAACTTATTAGGATTCCTAGAGATAAATCATATAGATGTCTATGGCCACTATTGCCTAAAAGCATTCTATTTCAAACAATTCATATCAGCTCAGGCCAGGCCGGTATCATATGGATTCAGGAGTCCTCGTAAACCAAGTTAGTGGTGTAGAGGAAAATCTTGCCAGCCCTCGAACCCTGATCCTTTCTATAGACCTTTACTTTAAACTTCATGTCCTAGTAGCTTCCTAAAGGCCAAGCTAAACAACCTCAAGTTACTATGGTTACTTATGCATATTTTAGTTGTAAGTATTTTAGGAATCTATTCATCATTATTCTAATGTGAAACTATAGGATCCTAAATCAACCCTTCATCATCTATTGATCAACTCTCGGGCAAACATGTCACATAAAGGTAAGGCAAATATTCTAACTAGGGAGACAAAATTGAAATAGTCAGATTCTGACTACCATGGGCTCTGATACCATGCTGTAAGGAGTGGGATCCGCTCCCTACTGGAAGAAAATTTTGAAGAATTAACATCAATTCCAAACACACTCAAAGGTATGCTGGAATAAGTATAAATTTTCCAAAATTATTATAATGGTATGCAAAATACCAAAGTGTAGCAGCTAAATAAAAATAACTGACTATATTCAACTTTCATAAAAGATTACAAAAGTACATCAAAATCTCCCATATGGGTTTACATGTATGATGAAACATAAGGATCTAAATAGAGGGAAGTCTAAACTACTACAAATCTTATCTCCAGAGCAACATCTCTAAGTGCTAGGTCCGTAACCAAAGCTATGTTCTCCTGGTTCAACTCAACAGCTTGTCCTAACTTGGGTGGTTGGGAAAGCACCCAACAAAAGGGGAAAGAAAACAAGGTATGTGTCACAAAACTAATCTAAGATAACAAGATAAGTAAAGCAAATAAGAACAGGCTAGGGTTCATCATAAGATGAAGGTAACAAGAGTATGAGGCTATATTCAAAAGAAACTTGCCATTACCAATTATATTAAAAAGGATTTGCATGTAAGATAATTATGTATACCTAACTAAGTAGGGTTGAGGCACCTAACGAACCTCTAACCTATAGGTGAGGGGAGAATAAGACATTCCCAATCACCTACACAATTATATAGGAGAGAATAAAAACATTCCCCAGGGAAATTAAATACATGCCCGCTATGGGTGGTTGTACATACGTACTGCTACTTTAAATTAAATAGAACATAAATCTACATGCTAGAAAAGTAGCCATGGCAAGAGTAGTCATAATATTCAATAAGCATGGCAATGGGGTATAAGACCCAAATAAGAAAAAATTATAATCTGATTTGAGGCATGAACAACATTAGGATTCAAGAATAGAAGATTTAGGGTTCATTTAAGCCTCATTAGGGAAATATAGGGTTTGGCTGCAATTATCCCAGCATAGGGTGTAAGGAATGAACATACCTCTCTTATTGATATCAATTACTAACTTTCACCATTTTAATTGAATCCAAGTTCCACTTTGCCTATTTTCAATGTATTAACATGTATTAGAGTACATAGTGCACATTAATGTATATAAACCCTAATTTCAATTTTTTTAGGAAAACTAAGATTTAGATTTTTGATTAATGTGCCATTATTTGGGTTAATATTGAAATTAGTGGACTTAATAAGAAATTTGATAAAATAATCTAATTTGTGCAAAATAATCTAATATAACCTTGTCTGGTGATAGTATGGGGATAATGAAGTCTATATTCGAAGATAATGGAGACATATAATAATAGATAACTAGATAATGGTGATATATAAGATACTTTCAAAACCTAATTCTAATCTCAGAATCGGATTCTTTCAGTCCTAGTTACTCTAAACTTCAAGTTTGAACTGATTTGGATAATCTTTACTAATCCAATATAATAAAAGAAGCTAATCTATAATTGTGAATACCAATATGAATCAAATTTTATTTTTAGTTGATTTATTCACAGGATATTGATGTCACACATATGATTCTCAAATTTACCTAATTATCTTGTTTCATGAGTCTTTTTCTTTACCCAACTTCTTTTGGGGTTGTTTGATGGGAATCCAACAGTAGTCAACATGTCTTCTACCTCTATTGCACCCACACCTAGATTCTATAGTCCACACACTCCTCTTTCCCTTGATCTCTCCCTCTCTTATCTTTCTCTCAATTGTATTTATTTCTCTCCATGTTACTCAAATGAGACTAAATCATATAATCCCTAGTTTGTTTGGGTTTATGTTTCCCACCATTCTAGTTGAAACTTGGGTCTCATTATCCCCTATTTCTGGTATCCTTAGAGAATCTCTCTCAACATGGAGCTTCAAGTCTATAAATAGACCACCACATACCTCCCTCACACCCTCCTCAGTCATTTTACTCCTTTGGGTGATCTTCGCACAGTCACTAAACTGGTATCCCTACACCAGTAGCCTAGGCTTAGACCTTGGAGTCCTCCAGCAGAGCTAGAGAGTTGGAGCCTGGTGGTGAAGGTGTCATCAGTTCTAGACACCTTGGAAGTGCCTATTGTGGTCTTGATTTCTTCAAATTAGGTGTGAGCTTGTTTTCCCCCTTTGTTGGTCTTATTTCCCATTTTCTACCTTCTGTTGTGAAATTTGTCTACCATTCATCCTTTCAGTTGATCATTTTCTTGGTTCTAGTTTGTCTACCCTCGTATGGATGTTCCGAAGTGGATGTTGTAGACATCAATGCCTATTGTGCATCAATATCAAAAGTTGGATTTCTTCTTTTTGTTGCTCTCTACTTCTTGCGTGTACGAGGACTTAAAGAAGAGGATCCCTTGACATTTTATGCTTTTACCCTTGGTCTATTTCATTTCTCCATGCCCACATTGGTCCATTCTGTCTTTTAGTGATTTATTTTGATGCACCATTGTGGGTTGTTTAAGTTAGTGTTTTTATGTATTTTCCCTATCACACATAAAGATATTGATGTGTTACGTAGGGGCACTTTGGTCGTTTGCTTCAGTTTTTCAGTTTTAATTCAGTAAATCATGATATTTACAGAATTCATAGAAATTGTTGCATAGGTTAGAAAAATAAATAAAAATATGTTTTGGAATTATACAAATAAGACCTACCGTTTGATATAGTTTTAGCCACGTGATTCTAAAATCTTAAATATGTGATATTTATAGGTTTTCTAATTATCTTAGATCTTATAAAATTCATATCTAATGATTTATAAGTCAGAAATTAATAAATCATTTTTTTTTTAAATTGGGAAATCACAACCTATTTGATGGTGTAGTTTTCATCATTTATATCAACTCACAGTAAAAGTCGATATCTCTAGGGTTTGAAATATAATAATTAATTTATGATGTACAACTAATATGATATTAGGTGAAGATATACCCAGATTGGATCTAGAGTTCGACCTTGACTTTGGAAACACATTTTTGAGGTATGTTGCATCCCTTTGCGTGTATATTGAGCAATTGTTCTATTTTCTCTCCCCTTTGACCTAAATTGAAGGATATATGTGAAATCACTCCTTTGAGATTTCTTTTGAGACTCTAATGTTGAAATCAATTATATGTATTTACACTTCTCTATTGATATTTCTCTTTGGCATCTAAGATTTGTAATCTTGTTCATGATGTCTCTAATTGAATGCTAATTGGTGGATTGGATCTATATTGTGCTATTTGTAGACTAAAATATTAATTTTCTCATGATGTATTTTTATGATCTGATTTTCTACTTTTAGTTGGACAATCTTAATTAATCAATACAATGACTAAAACCTTAATTGCTTATACAAATCATGCTTGTTGATTCAGTTATACTATGGTTTTATAATAGCTTTGGTTTTTGAGGTTTTGTGTCTTTTATGTTTTAGAATGGAGGTCATGTGCTCCATACCCCATTTGTTTTGCCCATATTTATATATTTGGGAGTAAGGTCTTGTGCTATGTTCTATTAGGTTAGGGTTATCTACTTATGCCATTTTTTAATTATATTTCATTAGTACTATGCTTATCTCACCTGCATCCTAATTATTCCATTTATGTTTATGGGTCATGTGTCCTATTGTTATGTGTATGCTCATTAGGCATACTTTATTTTAGTTCATGGAAAGTACATATATTTATTTTCATCTTATTGTGATGTTTCTTTTGATATCCACTTGGATGGTTCCTTCCCCTCTTTCTCTTGGAAGCCTTCATATATTTTTTGTCCTTTTTCCTATAAAGTTGTTCAATATCCATTATATACACATACCAACATTTTATGCTAAAAACGTCTACTTTTTCTTCACTTCTGGGGTACAATTCCAACCCCTAGGTGGGGAGAAAGGAGGTGTGGATCTAAGTTGATCGGGACTATCCAGAAGTAGTTGAATACTCAAAAGGTAGATTGAAGTATAATATTTATGCTTTGTAGATTATTTCCAATAGTTTTATTTTATATACACTCTGCGTAGTGAAGAAAAATGTTAAACATGAATTAATAGTTCGGTTTTATTCTTCCACTGCTACAATTTATGGTGATTGGTACATTTATACTTGAGTTTTAGTCCTCTATCCTTTGCAAATAATTGTTCTTAAATTTGGCATTGGATGGTTTCTATTATTTCATATCGAATAAGTGAGTGGTTCCTCTCTCGGGTCCCACTCTTTATTTGTATGGTATCATAGCCAATTTAGTCGGTTGACCTAACTATTCCAATAATATTTCCATTAGAATGTTTAACTTTTTCCATTGGTTGCTTATATATCCTATCCCCTTTCCTTGTGCAGGCACGCATAAATGGCTAGAGACAAGTCATCCGTTGTTAACCTAGATGGTTTTGAGACACCTAGAACCTAGAGTAAATAATGTCTAGGATGAATCCTCCTTCACTCCTCTAAGATCTCAAGCTCAGGTGACAACTGGTGGTGAACATGTAGTGAACCAACCTATCCCATGACTAGCTACGACCAGCTCAAGTTCAGGCATCTCTCCTACCAAGAGTTTTCTTCCTACAATAGCTTCTTTACATAACCCTAGTAGGGAAGGCTACCATGGTACCCACTCTAGAGAATTCTAGAGAATACTTTCTTCTGGAGTTCATGAAGATGCAACACACGTATTTAAAAGGTGAGAATGAGCTCAATATGGTGGATAAGGCTGACAATTGGGTGCTTTCCATGGAGTGTAATTTTCATAGTATGGCATGCCCTAAGCGCCAGAGGTTAGGTTTTTCACCTACTTGATGGACCTAGTCTACATTGGTGGAATAGTTTTGCAAGGACTCAAGTCTCCTATATGTATTTTATGGAATTTGTGGTGATCTTTCATAAGAAGTACTTCTCATATACAACACTACAGAAGAAGGAAGAAAAGTTGTACAACCTAAAGAAGCACTCCATGTCTGTGGTGGAGTACATGTAAAAGTTCACTCTATTGGAAAGGTATGCCAATGGTTTGGTTGAAGAGAGGTGTGCTAATATGTTCTTTGAAGGACTTAACTACAACAACGGTCATGCCCTATTGCATCAAATCCCACTGACATTTCATCAAATGATGGACAAAGCTATGGTGATTGAGGCTTACCCTAGTTATCTACCCCAAGATTATAACAAGAAGAGGAAGTTCTCAAGTGAAGAACAGAAGAGGGACAAGCGTACCAAGGTGTCATGGACATCATCCTTCTGGAAAGTGTCCCTCTATAGGAAATTTAGTTGCTCCAAATTTAGACTTCCAGGTTATATGTTGTGATTGTGGAGATCCTAGACATATCAGACGTAGATTTCCCAAGCTTTGTGATGGACTCACAACCAACTCAACAACAACAACCTCAAGCTCCTCCAATAAACTATGGCCACAACAATAATGGAGGGAAGCCTGGTGAGAAGCTTGTAGGATGTGTCTTTGCTTTATATGGACATGAAGTGCATGAGGAAGAACATGTTGAAGGTAACCCCTATTCTATTAGTTATCTTTCCAGAATAATTATGTTTTAACTTTCATACGATGTCGTTATATAGAATAGTATTTTTGTTTTGGTCTTGTATGACTTATTAAGTTACATCTTTTAAATGGTGGAGTGCAGTAGTTTGTTAGATTATAAATATATTGATTTCGGGGAAAAAATCCTTCAAAGGGGTGGAGTCATGTAACATACCCAGTTTTGGCTATCCTAACTTTTAGAAACCTTGATTCCTAGAATAGGAAATTAGTAGGCTTGATCCTTAGAATTGACCAAACAATGTTAGTATTATCCCCTGACATGCTTAGTCATTCCCTAATGTGCAAAAATAATGAGTAATCACATTTTGTACCTTAATGCATAGTTAATTACTAACCCTAACATATGTGTGTATGTGATGATATTAATGATACATTAATACACTAGTATTTATCCAATAACCTAACCATGACTTAGTATGTGAATGAGTATATAAATGTATGTCACATTGTTCACTAATAAACATATAATGACCTTAATATGCTTAATAAGGTTTGGATGTGTACCAGTGTGCGTAAATGGTTGGGATGGTATCTAATGTGCTTAATAAGGGTAGAGGGATAATAACTAGACTTCTAATTAAATAGAACTTCTTAATGTGCCATTATTAGGGTTTTGTTGAAATTAGTGGATGTAGAAAGAAATTAGATAAAATAATCTAATTTTTTTCAACATAATATAATATAACCCCACATGGTGATAATATGGGAATAACTAAGTCTAAATTTGAATTATTGAGGATATTGGCAATATATAATAATAGATAATGAGATATTTGGTGTAAACCCTAATTGTACTAAAACTCATATAATATAATTTCAAAACCTAAATCTAATCTCAAAATAAGTTTCTTTGCATCCTAGTAACTATAGTTGTTAAGTTTGAAGTTATATTTAATAATATGATTTAATAAAAGAAGGTAGTCTTGAATCATGAATACCAATAAGGATCAGACTTTTCTTTTAGTTGATTTATTCCCTGGATATTATTTCCATGCATATGATTCCTAGATTTTTCATAATTTTCTTTGTGCCAATCATCTTTTTCTTTACCTAGATTCTTTTTGGGTCGTTTGATGGGAATCCAACGGTAATCAACCCATCTTCTACCTTTCTGCCCACACCTAGACTCTACAGTCCACATACTCCACTTCCCCATAGTCTCTCCCTCTCGTCTCTTCCTATCAACTAAATTTCTTTCTCTTAATGATCCTCATATGAGACAAAATTAGATAAGCCCTAGTTTGTTTGGGTTTGGGTTTCCCATCATCCTAGTCGACACATGGTTTCAATATCCCTTGTTTCCAATCTCCTTTAGGATTCTCTATCAGACTGGAGCTTAGAATATAAAAATAGAGTACCACATAACTCCCTTGCACCCTCCTCATCTATTTTACTCCTTTAGGAGACCTCCCTACAGTTACCAGGCTAGTATCCCTACTCTGACGGCCTGGACTTAGACCTTGGAGTCAGCCGACAAATCTAGAGAGGTGGAGCTTGGTGATGAAAGTGTAAATCAGTTCCAGAGATCTTAGGAGAGCCACTTGTGGCTTTGATTTCTTCAATCAAGGTGTGAGCTTGTTTTCCTCCTTTTCTAGTCTTGTTTCCCTTTTTGTACCTGTCAGTGTGAAATTTGTGTACGATTCATCCCTTCAGTTGATCGTCTTCTTGGTTCCAGTTGTCTACTTTTGTATGGATGTATTGAAGTGGATGTTGTAGGCCAAACCGCCTATTGTGCATATAATTGCAAGTTGGATTTAGGATTTTGGTCTCTGTCTTCTTCTTGTGTGTATCAATCAAAGAAGATAATCCCTCAATGGTTTACACTTTTACCCTTGGCTTTATTTCATTTTGTCACACCCACCTTGGCCAATTGTGTCTTTTACTGATTTATCTTGATGTTCCATCATGGGTTGTTAAGTTAGCAGTTTAATGTATTTCCCTATCACACATCTAGATATTGATGTGTGATGTAGGGGTACTTTGGTCTTTTTCTTTAGTTTTTTTTTTTTTAATTTAGGAAATTGTTATATCTTACAAAATTCATAGATTTTAATTTGTAGGTCAGAAAAATAAACCAAATTATGTTTTGGAATCATAAAAATAAGACCTACCATTTGGTAATGTTTTTGTCACCTGATTGTAAATGGTTAAATACGTGATTTTTATGGATTTTCCTAATTATCTTACATGTTGTAAATTCATACATAATAATTTATATGTCAAAAATTAATTAATGAATATATTTTGAAATTGGGATCTCTAATGGTGTAGTTTTCATCATCTAAATCAACTCATAGTAATATTTGATATTTCTAGGGTTTGAAATATAATCATTAATTAATGATGTACATCTAATATGATTTTATGTGAAGATGTACCTTGATTGGATCTAGGGTTGGATCTTGACTTTGAATACACATTCTTGAGGTATGTTTCATCCCTTTAAGTATATTTTGAGCAATTGTTCTATTTTCTTTCTCTCCTTTGACCTAAATTGAAGGATATATGTGAAGTCTCTCCTTTGAGACTCTGGTGTTGCAAGCAGTTATATATATTGACACTTCTTTATTGATATTTCTCTTTGGCATCTAACATAAATCTTGTGCATGATCTCTCTAATTGAACCATAATTGTGGAGTGGATCTATATTGTGCTATTTGTAGACTGCAACCCTAATTTTTTCATGATGTATCTTTGTTGTCTAATGTTCCACATTTAGTTGGAAAATCTTATTTAATCAACACCATGACTAAAATCTTGCTTTCACTACATTGCATGTTTGCTAATTCAATGGTATTATGGTTTTATAATATGCTTTGGTTTTGTTTTTTTGTTCCTTTTATCTTTTGGGATGGAGGTCATGTTCCCATATCTGGGTTTTGCACACAAATTTTTATATTTGGGAGTATGTTCGTGTGCTATTCTTTGTTATGTTAGGGTTACGTGCTATAGATACCATTGTTTAATTATATTTCACTAGAACTATGGTTATTTCAACTACATGTTGATTATTTCATTTATGTTGATTGGTCATGTGCCCTAATTGTTTTGTGTATGCTCATGAGCATACTTTATTTCAATGATGGCAAGTACACCTATTTATTTTCATCTTATTGTGACATTTCTTTTGATATACACTTGGATGGTTCCTTTTCCTCTTATTTTGGGAAGCCTTGATATATTTGTTATACCTTTTTCCATAAAGTTCCTCAATATCTATTATATACAGATACTGACATTTTATACAGACAACATCTACTTTGCATTATCTTGTGGGGCACGCTTCCAACGCCTAGGTGGAGAGATAGGAGGTGTGGATCTAAGTTGAATGGGACTATCCAACATTAGTTGATCTTTCTTAGGAGGTAGATTGAAGTAGTTGATTTACCTATCTAGATTGTTTCCTATAGTTTCCTTTAATGTACACCCTGTCTTGTGAAAGTTAATATGATTTTTGTAATAGTTAGGTTTTATTCTTCCACTATTACACTTTATTGTGTTTGATACATTGCATACTTGAACTTTAATTTATCCTTTGCAAAAAATATTCTCAAATTTGGAATTTGATGGTTTTTGTATTATTTCATGTCGAGTAAGTGAATGGCTCCCCTCTCAGGTCCTAATCCTTATAAGAAATATCATCACTACACGTCTGATCCCTCAGGTCCCCAATCTCGATAAGAAACTAATATCTTTGTGGATCTCTCCCACCTTCCGACCCAACATTTCCATCTTTTCTTTTGGTTAGGGACTAAGAAGATCCACTATAGGTAGATACACCTCCTATATCACAATGGAGGAAGAGATGAACAAACATGCTACAAGTTTTACTATTCTATCCCCTGATTTTCCTGCATTGATGTGTTACTTTGGTTAGGGTGTTATGCTCATTTTCCCTTTAGTTAATTCTGCATATTTGAGTCAAGTAGCATGATAATTTTTCCCTATGATACAACCTAGTTTAGGCGCATCATGTGAGGGTAAAGTTGTGTTTCCAATTGAATCTCCTCTTAATTTCTAGATTATCCCAGAAAGGCTTTTAAATAGTTTTTTTTATCTCTCATTGATTGGTCAAAACCTAGCAAATTTATTACTTTTTATCCTAATGTCAGCAAATTGTGTTTAAGTACTCATTGCTTGAGATAGGAAACCTCCCTGACTCAATATTGGATTCCATATTTCATCTGAATTCCCATATTTAATTAGAAATCATACATCAATGTTAATAGAGTGTAATTAGTTCATTATTATGCTACATACATGATAATTAGGGTTAGATCATGAATTAGGTTATCAATAATATACCTCCTCAAGCTTAGTTGTGTGGGTCATGCACACACTAAATCAGGGCTCAAGGATTTACATTATTGGCTTACTTATGCAGAATGCCTCAGTTAAAGTAAAAATACAATAGTATTCAATACATTATTATGGAAAATTATGCTCATGTTAACAATCTAGATTTTCCTTCTTTTTGATGTTTATGTTTTCAATTTGAATATTAAGTATTACTACCATGCTACTAAATCATGATACTAGGATAATCATGTGTAATAAAATTGAAAATCATCATATGTTAATATAGTAATCTCATCATGTTATGTGAGAATTAACCAACCTTATGTGATTCTTACTGATCTTATGTGATCCTCAATCGACCTTATGTGAGCCTTAGACAACTGCATGACATATGTGGGAGCAATTATATGAGCCTTAATTGTCCTTATGTGAGTCTTAATGGACTATGAGCATCGTGGGTGCATTCCGGAGAGTGACTATATTAAATCAAGATAAAATATAGTTTTTCATGTTCTCATTCCAAATTACTTAAGGTTCTAAGTAATCATTTTAAATAATTATGTTTCATGATATTTTCATGTCATTTCAATTATAATTTATTTGAATGTATAACTACTAAGTGCCACTCACATGTTTCTAAGTTGCTTTTCATGGTTGGGGATGAGAAGTCTGTAGGTGAGGAGAATGAGACAAAGTAGAGCCTCAGACATCAACTCAAGGATAGTTACCTGATCCTACTTGGTGGGTTGACATTTTAGATGGTTATCTTTTTCCCATTTAATTATTTTATGAATGAGTTTTCTGGTTGAACTTTCTTTATGTTGGACTTTGTCACTTTCCCTAAAGCATGTAATAAGGATTTTATGGCCCTTTACTTCCACTCTGTGGATTTTTCTTGTGTGATATATCATTTCACAATTTTTCATGATCTCCAATTTATAAAAATGCTTTCTATAAGGTTGTATTCATATTATCTAATTGGTAATGACAAAAGTGGTATCATACAAAATTCTAGAATGGTTACTTAGTAGGATACTAACTTCAAAAACTTATGCTTATGAATGTCTATATTCCATTTTAGATGGTCCCTAAGGTTCTTCATCACAAGGTAAAGTCCCTTTTAGATTCTGATGATGAAATATTATCCACCATCAAGGGGGTTCATGTCGAGAGTTCTCCTAGGATGAACCCCTCAGTCCCTTATGATGTGTTGGTCAGGGCATTGGTCGACGTTATTGGAGGTATTGGTGATGCCCAACCAAGAAGGCATGAGGTGACTCTGGAAGACCTGCACTAGATAAATATAAAATCATATGTTGGAGAGGAGGATCTGGATGTTGTGGGGAAGTTTAAGGCCTTGCTCCAAAACATGGAGCACTACTTACATGAGTTTAGATGCTTCAAGGACTCCCATGTCAGGTTTGGGAGACATGATATAGGGAGCTTCATGCAACTAGTGGGAAAACTTATGTGGCTCCAGATACCTAGGCATTGAGCCCCTCACTTGGAGTAAGTTTGTGGTGGTCTTCAAAGACCAGTACATTTTTGAGGCCATGGTCGACAAGAAGGAAGAGTGGATCAGTCTCCTTCAACATAGAGACATGTCTATCACACAATACGCATGCGTTTCTATATCCGCTAGAAATATGGGCATGGGCTAACTGAGCTACACCTCGCCAAGAAGTTCATCCATGGTCTAATAGATGATATCAGCTATGCCCTCACTGAGCTAGACCAAAAAATAGTACAGGAAGCCCTTGGTGCTTATCTAGATCTTGAGGACCATCCTAGGAAGGATTGGTAGACGGACTCCCATGGTGGGAAACATCAACACCATTGGCATCATCACCACTAGCACGGTAATCAAGATGGACTAAACAACTAGGACCACAACCACAACAACCATGGGAAGCAGAAGGCCCTAGAGGACCCTCCAACAAGAGGCACATTCCCTAAGTGCGGTAAGACCCATGCATGCCCATGTAGACTGGGATTAGGAGTTTGCTTTTATTTTGAGGGACAAGGGAACTACAAAGACAAATATGCCAATTTAGCTACAAAGAAGGGTACATGTCATAACCCTAATCTAGTTATCCTAGAGAATAAGAAATTTAGGGGTTTTTTCTATGGTGTATGGTGAAGGTAAGGTTTAATTTCAAGTCCAATCGATATCTTATGCACTCATCAATTTAGCTAATCATGTTAAATATAATGCATTGAAATCCATGTGAATTCCACTTCACGATTATGTTACTGTAGAAATTATGAATTGTATTAAATGGATTAAGTTTTTGTGTACATATATATGAAACCTTAAGGTGAGTGCATAAGATACCAACTAGACTTGAAACTAAACCTAATTCAACTAAGTCCTTATTACAAAAAATACTAAGTTCACCCCACAACAAAGCTGAACATCTTGGTGCTCCTTCAACTATTTTTCATCAAAAGACAATCAAAGGTCCATCTTCCAATGGTCTATTATGAAGGTCAAAACCGATGGATAAAAACCTTCTGAAGGAGTGCTTATACTCTCTCATTTTGATGGCCCATCTTCTGATGTTTCCTCCTGAGGACACCAAATGAAGAGAGAAATCGATGGACCCTTTTGATGGTTCTTCTTCTAAAGGTGCCTTCCAATGTCCATCCACAATCAATCCACTTGATGGATTCACATTTGATGTATGCCAAATTGAAGGCTTGGATTCAATTCCTATTCCCCCAATTTGAGTCAAATTTGGCCCTCATTTTAGAGGCTATACACTTTCCACTATAAATACCCCCTTGGCCACCAAGCTAGGTGTAAGGACCCTGACCTTCGTTTAGGGCTTACCCTATTTTCTTTGCTTAACCCTGGTGCTTTGGTGCTTGCTAATCACCTTTAGTGGTGATTAGGGTTTGGTTGTGCTTTGTTGAGAGTTGGAGGTGCTACTTGCAAATAACCCAAGTCTAGGGTTTTGTAGGCAAGTTTGCCACCTTGTGAGGTGTTCCTCCCTCTCTTTGCTTCCTCTTGTGTAGAAAGGTAGGATTGGGCTCGTTGCTTGAGTTCTTTGGGCCTTGGTTGAGTTTGTTTGGGCCATGAGGTGCCTTGTTTGAGCTTGGTTGAGCCTTGTATCGGCCAAGTGGTGAGTATATCGGCCTAGGAGTGTTTGTGTCGGCCAACATGGATGTGTGTCGCCCATGGAGCAACATGTTGTGTCGCCCATGATGCTTGATCTAACCTTGACCTTGTTTGGTGGACACTTGGAGTATACCTTGGACAAGTGTATAAGGCTTGCTAGAGTGGTGGCTTGAGCCCTAGGACAAGTGTCCTTTGGGTGGATGACACCTAGCTTGGATCTACCTTGTTTTCTCCTCCCTTTCCTTCTATATAGGTGGTTCTTTTCCTTGCTTTGAGTTCCTTTGATCCTTTAGTTTCCTTCTCCACCTTGATTGCACCACACTCCCTCCTTTCCTTTCTTGTGTCGGTCGACACCCCCTTGAAGGAGCAGTGGTGGCCGATACCCCCTTGAAGGAGCAGAGGTGGTTGACATCCCTTGAAGCTTGGAGCTCTTCTTCTTCCTTGGAGCTTGGAGCTTAAGGCGGGTTGCATAACTTCTAACCCTAACTCCATTATCTCTTGCTATGATCTTGTTTACATGTTAGTAGCTTAGTTTCTTTCTTAGCTTTCATGTTGGTCGATCCTTGTGATCTAGGGTTTTGGGCATCTTGTGTTTGAGGAAGAACATGACCTTGTTGGACGATATCTCTTGTCTTAGTGTGTTGGGCGACATGTTTGCTCTTGGGTTGAGAGATAGACTTGGATGAGGTGTGTGTTGGCCAACAGGCCTTGTTGGGCGATAGGTTGGGGTGTCGGGTGACACCCCTGGATCTTGTGACGGGCGTCACAACCCCTTTCTTTGCTTGGTTTTGGCCGTTAAGGCCTTGACCATGTTGTGGCACGTTTTGTGGATATGCTCTCTCTTTCTCTCTCCTGGTTGTTAGTGTTTGGTGGTGACCTGGCCGAGATAGGCTTTGTAGAAGGCGTTGCTGTGTGGTGTGTGACGGGCGTCACACCCCTTGTGTCGGCCGACAGGCTGATGGTAACGGGCATTGCCCGATATGTGAGGGATGCCCGACACCCCACTCTTGATACGCGTTGCTCCCTCTCCTTGAGACGCGGTGTCGCGCAATGCAGCGTTGCTGCTTATATACCTATCGTTATGAGTTGAGTATGGGTGAGGGCAGGTGGCCGTTATATCCCCCCTTTTAGTGAGGGTTGTGGTGATATATAGTGAGGGCTCTTGTTATCTTTTGTGACAGATCCTCGTATCATGAAAAAAACTAGTTGTATATATGTCCATGCTTCCAAACAATGGTGACTCCTTGCTAATAGTACTGATAATAATGATGATAGCAGTAATGATAATGATGATGCTAATAGTAATGATAATGATGATGGTAGTAGTAATGATAATGATGATGGTAGTAGTAATGATAATGATAATGGTAATGGTAATGATAACTTTTGTCCTTTTATATCTAAACATGACCATATGTATGGAGTAATTCCCTTGAATATCTATGAAATGCTGAGGCAAGGATAAGTACATAAATAGTTTCTTTATGATGTGCTTTATGCATTTGATCACCAGATAATGTAAGATTGATAAGTATAGCATCTTGAATGTCATCCCATGATAGTAAGCATCGTCCTTATGTTGAAACTATGATTATTGCGTACGCTAACCATGCAAGTGATGCTTAGCCATGATAAGGCTATGAGATACACATGATGAGTAACATCACTTTGATAATTACTCTGGTTGATGAGATTTCATATATGATGTGTTTGTCCCATGATGATGATGTAATCCTTGAGGGGCAGTGGCAATACATGATGAGGGATTGAGATCCCATGGTATGTGATGATCCTTGAGATGGATCAGGTTGATGTGATTACAATAAAAGCATAATGTTGAGTTTATGTTGTTTATTTCTTGTTATAGTTTGCATGTTATACTACTTGGTTGAATCTTGCAATCCATCTAAAAGATACTAAATAATTACAGTGGAATATATCATGTAGTTTGCCCAGGCCATAGATCCATCATCGTCAGGAGCTGGTGATGGTGAAACGGGTTCTCCTACGGGTTAACCCGAAGCGCATATTGTTGAATATGCGAGGTTTCTCCTAGCCTAAAGTGAGGAGGTAAGAGTGCAACTTTGGTTGTAGACTCAGTTATATGATGAGCATGGTGAACAGGCCCATGGTTCCGGATATGTGAACTGAAGAGCATGAATGTGTTCATGGCTCAAAGCACGATGATCAGGCTCGTGGCTCAGATATACTAGCGTCGTGACCTGTACTGAGGCGGGCTAGAGGAAGGGTAGCATGAGGAGCTGACCCTGTGGCTGAGGCCACTTAAGCATGAGACTGCGGTCCTACTTGTCTTGTTCTCGTACACTGACTACGAGGGGGAAGGTTGTGGAGTCCGGCTCTTCCATTAACCTTGTATGGCACCAGCTATGGGCTTCGTAGACGAAGGTTGGATTTGAACGGTACGGTTCACTTCCTCATGGCATAATAAAATATGTAATTCAGCCATATAGTAGTTACTGCTTAAGGAAAAACACAGAACATTGGTTGACGCCTTGTTTGTGTAGTTAATCTGTGATATCTTGCAGTTACTTCTATATTCCTCATGTTATGTGGCAATGCATATATTATATCTTGTTAACTATGTCCCATAAAGAAGTATTGGTTATATGCCTTTTGTACAGCTGGTAAGCCTGTCGGTAAGAATAGCTTTGCCTTACATAAACTGCTCTTGTTATACCTGTTATCAGATATCTGCGGTTATAGCCTTATCTTCTTGAGGTTCAATAGTTGCGTTGGGGAGTTATGTTTCCCGATGGGACAATGTTCAATTGTCTCACTCCGCTGGTTTACACCCTTTTTAGGTATCCGAGCTAGACGTGGTGGTGGTTGCGGAGTTGCGGCCGAGCAGCAAGAAGAGCAGTAGAAGGCAAGCGATGGATATGCTGCTGCTTTGGATGTTTTGTAGTAGAGTATAGAGTCATCTCTATACTCTCATGTCCTTGGCAATATTTTGACGTTGTTTCACGATGAACGATCGATAATGTTTTGTATATCCTGTTGTTGGTCAGATGTGGGCCTTTATGTATATATGACAGGTGATGAACTCACGTGATGACAAGACAACTGTTGTTCTAAGCTGTGGACAAGTTTCAAGGGCTTGTATATATGTATATAACATGTTTTCTTGTAGGATGTGGACTGGAATGTAATAGTTTCTCAGTTTATCAGCTTTCTGCAATCGGTTTTAATTAACCCGTGTTTTCGATAATCTGTGGTTATGGTGATTTCTGCACGTTTTCGCGTAACACCGCGCTGTCTGTGTGATAGTGGGATGTGTTGCGACAAGTTTTGGTATCAGAGCCTTAGGTTCGCTGAGTCTACAGGGATTTAGGACTAGGTCGTCTGTTCTTGTGTGTTGTCTAGATTTTCTTACAACCGTCTTCTGCCCTCAGCGGAAGAAAAGTCAAGATGTTTGGAAACCATGAAGAACACTCAGTTGAGTACAACGATGCTGCTTCAGCTGAAGGACATGCACATGGAGATCGGGTGCTTGAGGTCCCCCAACCTGACCCAGCCATTCTTGAACACCCTGCCTATCAATAGCTTATGGGGCAGCTGATGGCTACGATGAATCTCATGGTTGAGCAGTTGCCAGTGCCTCCTCCGAGAGTACAGGCTCCCCATGGAGAAGCATCGGGTATTGGGAAGACCTTTGAGTGGCTTCGCCGAGTCGAAGCTTAGGATTATGCTGGAACGGCTGACCCAGCGGAAGCAGATTTGTGGCTGACAAGTCTTGAGAAGGCTTTCTGGATCTTCGACATCTCCGAAGCAGACAAAGTAAAGCACGCTGTCTACCTTCTGAAGGGTAGTGCTGGTCACTGGTGGACCATCGAGGATGAGAAGCGACCTGGTGAGGTGATCTGTTGGGAAGTGTTTCGACGTGAGTTCGTCAGCAGATACTTTCTGAAGACGTATCTAGATGATAAGATCAGTCAGTTTGAGCGGTTGCGACAAGGAACGATGAACATCACTGAGTATGAAGCCAAGTTTATGGATCTGTTGAGGTTTTGTCCTCACATGGCGGCAATAGATGAGGAGCGAATCAGTCATTTCGAGAAGGGTCTGAGTTCTGAGCTGACAAAACTTGTGTCTGCGTTGGAGAACCGAGAATGGTTTGCTACATTTGTGGAATATGTTCGAAGGATTGAGAGGTCAGTAAGGGAGAAAAGAGAGTCCATGTCTCATGAAAGACCTGCTCAGTTTCAGGGACGGAGGTTTGGTGGCTTTAAGAAGCCCATGTTTTCATCACCGTCAGTGATGAGAGGTTCTGGTGTACCATCCCAGTGGTCTCCAAGTAAGGGGAGAGGTTATGTTTCTTCACCATCTAAAGCACACAGTACAGCTTCAGTGGTAGTGACGGGGCCATCTAGGCCAAGGTTTGAAGATAGGGCATGCTATCTTTGTGGACAGACCGGGCACCTCAAGTTACAATGCCCGAATAGAGATGTTGAAGTGACACAACAGTCGAGGCAGAATCAACAAGGATCAGATCGACAACAGCCCAGTGGTAGCATAGGGTGAGGACGCGGTCAAGCGTCTCAAGCTGGATCGTCTGCTCAAGGAAGCAGAGGACGTGGACAGCAAGCAACGGCTCAATTCTACGCTATGAATCAGCCGAAGGCGATAGTCAACCCACGAGTGGTGACAGGTCAGATGGAGTTATCTCATTCTGATATGTCTTCTTCTTGCTTTATATCTATTCTGGTTGACCCG